>JARACY010000232.1:0-116516 GCA_029255725.1 Scrobipalpa atriplicella
TAAAATTTGAGGTGTTTCTGTAAAGTTTAATATTTTCACATTTTATTATCACGGTTTCGTGTTTTTTTTTATTAATCTGAAGAACGATGAATCTATTCTATTCAGAATTTTTAATTTTTTTGAGATGAATTCTAATTGATTCAGCCAACATTAAAGTTTTGACCACAAATAGATAATTACGTCTTTTGTAACATTTCAAAACCAATACAATAGTGAAGCAGTTACTGCGAAATACAATCAAATGAAAGCCAATTTCGAATTATCGGCTGCATCTTTCCAACTCTGCAGCAATAGATTGGATAGGAATTTCCCTGAACGAGCAGTCAAAGTCAAAGTCAAAGTCAAATAATTTATTTCCAAATAAGTTCTTACGAACACTTTTAGAAAGTCACAAGCGAGTCTATTACAAAGAAAATTGTATCAATGTCACAAAAGAAATAAAAAATATATCACAATGATGAAGAAGCACGAGAAACTCGCACTTTGCGGCCCCCCTTTCGTTTTTGCCTACTCCTACTTTTGACCTTCGTTTTGATTAAAATTGGGTTGGTGTCCGCAATATGTGCCAATTTCTTGCGCTTTACTGAAATATCCGAGCTCCAAACCTCTTTGTCATTAGTATAGTCATCTAACTTATAATAGGCTTTCTGACATAATGTATTTTTAATTGTATCTTTAAATTGATTTTCTGACAAATTTAATATATGGTCAGGTATTTTGTTATAGTATTTTATACATAGACCTAAAAATGATTTTTTAACCTTAGCTAACCTAAAATGGGGTTGGCTCGTTATATGCACCTTCAACTCCATTAGCTTCCGGCTTTTATTAATTTATTGAACATCAGGTCAAGTGGAAGATTTATGACTTTGTTTAAATAAAAACTTATAGAGTTTGTAGATAATGAAGTTTCATAAAAGTAGGGATTAAAAACATTAAAAATCTAAATTAAAATAGCTAGAGCGATGAAAATGGCTCAAGAGAGACTTATTGATTATTTCACCCAGTGAGAATCGAACAAGTAATTTAATTATTTCTTATCTAATATGAGCTTTGAGACACGAAAACTAACAACTTAGGCATATGGGCATGGAAGAGTTCAGAATTACATTTAAGTATAAAAATGTGATGAAAAATTGTAATCTAAACAATTTTTCAATTTATATTTAGAAAATATTTTAGGTATTCTACTACTTTGTTAAGATATCCAAAGATCTATGTAACCACCAAAGTCTGTAAATCTATCTGCTCTGCATATGGAAAACAATATAGCACTCAAGGCGATGCGTTGTTTCTCTAGCACATTATACAAACTTGGAATGGTTTTAGCATAAGGTGGCTTAAGTCCAGGATTGGTCGCAAGACAACGCTCCTGTTGACCTACAAACCGTCAAAGAGCCCACCTGACTCCTCAACTTACTTTACAAGTTTCGTAATAATATTTTGTCCAACATCAAAGCTTAGGCGCTCGCGCTGACAGCTCGAAACTTACCTATATCGCTTAAGGACATTACAACTTTGAAGAGGCAACTTCGTCGGCCCCTAACGTTAAGTAGGTGTGTTCCAAACTTCAATTTCCGCTTAAGTGAGAATTTAGACATTTTTAACAAAGAGGGTACCTATTTCGCCGAAAAGTTTTATGGCTGTTAATAATTTTGACGATCAATTTAAGTTTATCTTGATAAAGGCACCTAGTTTGTCAACTGATTGTAAGTGGGCACCGTAAACATCCAACTATAGAAACGTAGTTTTGTATTTAGTCTGAAGTACTTTTAACATCTCAAGGTCTCAGTATCAGTTTTGGGAACATGATTTTAGTTTACAATATTTTCAATAAATTTTGCAAGGGGTTGTATAAATATCAGAAAATCTTGCTCCTCGATGAATATTATACCGGGTGTAAGGGACAGTGTACCGAACACTGATAGGAGTTACTACAGCGTAGAGTTCATAGCCGTAGGGCTTAGAGTTGACGGGTCTACGGCGTAGAGCTCACTGATATATTTATATTTATTTATTTAACAACTTATTGTACACAAAATCATCATAAAACAGGACATAAAAAAACAAGGACACAACAGGCACTACGGCGTTGAGCTCGGCGTAGAACTGATGGATCTACGGCGTAGAGTTGTCGGGTCTACGGCTTAGAGCTCCCGAATCTACGGCGTAGAGTTGACGGGTCTACGGCGTAGAGACATCTTTTAAGGTCTTTGTTTTTTTGTCGTTCCGCGCGGCTCTTTTTGTTGTTTGTGTGTGTCGACCCTAAATGAGGCATTATTGGCTCGCGTCGGCGTCACATCACGTCAGACGAGGGTCTAGCTCGCACCTATCTCCCGAACAATACATTCCATAACCTCGAACAATCGCCGTTGAAATCACCTTTGAGATAATAAATTACAGCTACTCCACTCGACCCCTGAGCTTTCTTCTCATGTTATTTACCTATCTTGTATAATTCATATCTACACTGACATGTAATGCATATTATTACCAAATCTATTAAATGAATGTTTCTTATATATTTTGTCCTTTGTCTGTTTCTTTGTACAATAAATGTTTAAATAAATAAATAAATGAATATTAACATTTCCCTGATGGGAAAAGAGATGGGATAGTGTTGTTCCAGCCCAACTTCACTGTCGATGCGCTTGAATGACTCAGCTGTCGAACGAACCGCGTGGCTTTTTCGGAGATATTCGTAGAAGACCTCTACATACCGCTGACACAGACACTAGTCGGTCAGACACTAATTAAGTGTGAAAAAAGTGACCTTGTGCTGGCAACCTTAGGACGCTTAAATGAGCCAATAATGGTGCGTCAATTCACGTCAGATGAGGGCCCAGTTCGCACCTATCTCCCGAACAATACATTCCATTAACCTGAACAATCGCCGCTGAGATAATAATTATAGCTAATCTACTCGATCCCTTAGCTTTCCAGTCTAAGCTCGGATTTGACACAAAGGAATATTAATGAATACGAACACGACGTAGACTTATTCAGGATTAGAGATTTTGATGTTCGATGTGGAAATTAATAACCTTTTTTTAAAGTTTATTACCAAAAATATACCTACTTACTTAAATAGACAAAAGGACATCGTCATGCGAACGCATTTTTTTTGTTTTTGTTTGTAAGTACCAACGCATTAAGAAACTCCTGCTTAATTAAGTTAATTATAAGTTTAAAAACGGCTAAACTTTTAATTCTACAATTTATCATAATTCTGCTCTGGAAATACCTTTGCTTTGCTTCTTCGAGCATCTACAAACAAAACAGAGATTTACTGAAAAATTCCCAGGAATTGGAATTATCGCTTTTGTCCGTATCTTTTTTAAAAGGCATACTCGTTGTTTGCAGCCCGCGGTTACTTCTGTTGATACAAAAACAGATAGCGGCCGCGGGCATGGTCATTTATCCACGCCAGCGATAAGTCAACTGCCACTATAATCGTTTGTTGGAGCCCACTTGCCTTTGTGGAGGACGCTCGGTGTTTATATCAATTTTGGAGCACCGTGTGAATAATGTAGTATGACTAGTTCAGGCTCTTTAGTTTAGATAATATTTTGGGCTTGATGCGATAGCAATAATCGACATCGACAATAAAATCATAATATTTTATACGTGACTATGATTTTAAACATGCCTCCTTCAAGACCAGCTTTAACAAAAGTGATGGGCATAAATACTTTTAATGTCATCTCAATCCAACCCGGCAGAAATTGTATTTACGTCAACAGAACGAACGCGAAATACTGTACGAATCTACGACAGGCAAAATTGCCTTATTATCTACCTGCCTCACACCTTTCACCTATCAGTTTCTTTGTATAAAAGTTACGAGGCAACCTAAACTTTGGGCAACGTAGTCAAATTGGTTAGAACTTAGAAACTTATTCGCTCAGAGGGTAATTATCTGACCTCGGAAGTTTTTTCAATAGAAAGCAAAGTTGTACGTGATCGGAACCCAAGCTGATTTCCCCTAACGAAGCGATAAACTACCAACTAAATAGACCGGGAGCCCCGACACCGAAGTTGCAGGTTTATTCAATGTTCTTGGAAAAGAAGGGGAAGTTTTATACATCCTCATGCGAACTCCCGCACGTAGAATTTTTCGGAAAATATTCTTTGTGCAAAAATGGTTGAGAAGTTTGCTATTGAGTCTGCTGGGAGAAATGGTTATTATCACCTCCAAGAATATATTAAAACTTGGAAAGAGAAATTCAATTTCTAAATTTATGGCATGATATAACACCACGTGAACATTTCAAGTACCTACTTAGGCAAACAATTTCTGGTTCTGTTATTATTACGTAGATAAAGGTATTACTTGATACCCATACGACAGAGGAAGAACTTAATTAGTTCGAAAGCTTCTTGTATTCCAAACTCAGACAAAATGTATATACCTACGCGAAAAGCTCACAAAATTATTAGAGAGATAAGGGGGCTAGTAAAAAGTCACAGTGCATATATATCTCAGTCATAGTAGGTAGGTACCTGACCAAACAAAATCAGAGGGTATCCGTCTAGCTGATCCTTTCAATAAGGTTAAAGGCTGTTGGTGATTTCTTCCGAAGTTTATAGATAGCGGGGACCGGAGAAGTTAGTTTGAGAAGCCGCACACGTCTGCGTCCTACTAACTTTTAACTGTTCAGCCACAGCTTTTAGATCCACAGAAGAAATCCCTGGACCTTCGGGAGTATGAGAAGTTAGATACTATGAAATGAACCAATGGCTGGATTTCCATTGGACGTGGAGCGGCCTTACTTGGGATTTCAATAATAATGGGTTTAAGGGACAGATTCCCGCAAACTGATAGCGGGTGCTTGTCAATGAAACTGAACAATATTCACCAGAAAATTCTTACAGGAAAGAAAAAAATCCAATACGAAACTGACAAACCCTTATCAGTTTGCAGGAAAGGAAGCTGTCCATTACACCCCGGTATAGCATACTAAAGGAATCAGTGCTTTTATTAGACGTATGTATCGACTGAACAGAGGTGGCCCAAGATAGGGAAAAATGGGGGAAGAGAAGTGGGACACATCAGGCTGATAATAATCATAATCGTGTACCTCGGATGTTCTTGGATGATGATCACCGATCAATCAAAGGATGTTTTCTATCGACTCAAAAGATTGAAAAAAGTATGAGGAAAAAATAATTTTGATTTTTTTAAATATACAACGTGTAACAGAAAGGGTATATGCATCGAGAAATGTGTGAATCTACCCATGAAACTGAACAACTTTCCCTAAGGAACATAGGTCGAAATACGAAAAAAAAATATGACTTCCCATACTAACTATGCTATCAGCTGATGCATTTAGTATGAAAGGTCACGATTTTTTTTTCGTTTTTCGACCTATGTTTCTTAGGGAAAGTTGTTCAGTTTCATGGGTAGATTCACACATTTCTCGATGCATATACCCTTTCTGTTACACCCTGTATATGGTAAAAACAAAGCTGCAAATAGTATAATCATGGATATGAGGAAAGTTGTTATAGTATTCGGAAGCACTTTACCAACGCTTCCATGACTTGAGAAATAAGGGTAATTTCTACTTCACTTGGTCAAGTTCATCTTAAGTTACTTTATGTGGTGTCGGGTAAGTTCAGAACTCGCACGTCTTACTTACTTCTGTAAATGTTACTAACAAGCGGGTTCATTCATCATTTACCTACTGTATTCAGATGGAATTTTAATATTTGATGGATGAACATCGTCGTATGGAGTGTTGATTCACATTTATGATTGTGTTGTGTGTCGGGTTGAGATGTTAGAAAACATTTACCTCCGGATATTCGTGAACGTCCTGCGTGCACTAGCTTGGAAAGATATAATTTTATTTCGCTTTAAATATTTCAAATGCATTAACCATCCAATTTTTATCATATCAAACATTTTGACATTGTTACCTACAAACTGTTGACAAACGTCTGAAAGAAAACCATGATCAGCATACTTTTCAGCCCAAATTACTGGATATAAGTTTTTGTATAGGCTCTTGATTATCTGAAACAATAAACGTTGATGTTTGATGCACTACCAGTCACTCTAGTCGTATATTTTACGAAATTTTTCTAAGTGATATAATTAATTAATGTGACCTATCTCAATAATGTTATTTCGAATCGGTCAAAGGTATCTAAATCCAAATAGTTAGGTGTATAACTGTAGAGCAAGCTCAGAACTCACAACTTTGGCAGCCATGCGTTCACGTGTAACTTAACTTGCTTATTCAGTTGGGATTATTGAAGTTCATCTGTCATTTAGTTGTATTCAGATGCATATTCATTCAGGTGTAGATATGTTTATATGCTGTGCCAAAGCCATGGCATACTGACTTTCTATACAAAAGCCCCGAAGGGAGTTAACTATAAATAATATTACTGTGAAGTTTCTGCTGAAATGGTGATGATGATGATAATGATGAAATTTAAACATAGTACTTAGGGCCGCAATTATAGTCGAGACTCAGAACCGCACTTGGGAGTCGATCAAGCAAGTTTAAATTAAACTTTTACTCAGAACTTGAGTAGCTTGTTAATTTATAAACGCAATCGCACTCAAATCAGGTCCGATTACGTAGTTCGAGTTCATGAGTTTGACTTGCCGCTTTTTTTTTCCGAGTAGCGCTCCGTTACATGGATTATTTCAAGAAGATACGTATTAAACATAAAATATATGTTTTAAATATCAAATATTCAAAAGGGCTATATTATTTTGTTGTACATATCATATAATGTAAAAGATTTTATAATGAATATGAAAATATAAATAGTATGTGCATTTTAATAAAAATTACCACAGACATGTAACATGAAATGGAACGTATCAATACTCAGCGGGTTAGAGTGACTCAACCAATCAGCGACCAGCGCCTGCCGGCGAGTGATTTGGTTGGTGGAATTTGGTAATGGTGGATTTTGATTTTGACATTTTTGACAACCAACATACCCCAACATACAAACAAAATTTTATCATAAAAGTATGTAATTTTATTTATATTATTAGCGCTGTTGCTGTAGCGCTTCATCAGTGGCGGCCACAGATTACCCAGTAACTATAGGTACCTACTTAGCGGCCCGCTCATCACGCTTGCTTTTATGGTGAATGCCAAGTGAATGCGGTGTCCCGGCCGGTGCGGTGCTGTGCATCTTTTAAAGGTAAAGAGTTAACATTACTACGTTTTTAAACTGTCTTCTCCCCATCTCTCGTCCACGTCTAGAATATTTTCAAGGAGGCATAGTGACCGCCCAGTATGCAAGTAGCCCCTGTCACCCTGTCCTATTCTATACCTACCTGTGTGTTTTATTCTGGTATGATTCAGGTTACTTCCATGCTGGACTGGGAGTGATAGAAAAACATAGAATGTGCCAGCTGCATTTCCTCCCGTGCATGCTGTAAAAATCAGCTAAGGGAATCGAGGGTTTCAGTGTATTGCAATTTAGGCGATGGGCTGACAACATGTCACAATAGCAATATACATAATCACCTGTATAATAATAACCCTCAAAATTTGTCAGACGTGGCAGAATTTACCTTTATTTAGGTCGTTTTTGCTCTGCCTACCCCGTTAGGGATAAAGGCGTGATTTTATGTATGTATTCATGTATGTATGATTCAGGTTATTAAAGGTATAAGTAGCAATTTTGACAAACAAACTTACTTTCATTCATAGATAACATAGACCAATGTTTTATAATGTTCCAGGTATGGAGTGAGGACTGGTTTAAGGTCAATTCTTCATGAAACCACTCGCTGAATGCAGAACTAGACTGAAGGGAACAAACTATTGGCTCCAATGAATCAGAAATAAATAAAACTATGGGGAACATAATTAACTTCTGAAAGAAAATAAAACAACAGGTAATAATACAATAATGGTAATACAAACAAATTGTGGTGTCTTGTATTCTGTAGTAGGTATATACTCAATATAAATTATAACCGCATCTGTGTTCTAGTGGTGTGAGCCTTGGGTTCACCCGTGTAGATTGTGGGCTCGATGCCCACTTTGTGAGATTTTGCACAGTTTGGTGAGGATAATCCAGCCTGAATCACTTTATCATCAATCAAGAAAAAGGATTCTGTGTGTCAGAGGGCACATTAAGCCTCTAAATTACCCTAAAAACTTCACATGTTTCTCCAAGTGGTGTAAGAGGGCAATTCAACCATCTATTACACAGTTCTTTGGACTTTGTTGCATGTACTAAATGAAAAACTACCTATTCTCTAGGTAGATAAAATATAATTTTATTATTATTATTATTTAATAATAGCCCAGCAGCAGAATTGCTGATGTGGCTATATCCGTAGCTTGTATGTGCGCTAATATTTAATTAAAGTCCATTATTTATGATTCACTTAAAAGTCCTTCACATTGTATTTTATTGTTCACTTTAAAATTTTGTTATTATTTAACTACTTGTCAAGTCTATTTTTAAAAGTGTTTGTGGAGGGAGCATTGACAATTTCTTGAGGGAGACTGTTCCAAGTATAAATGACTCTGTTGTTGAGGGTGTGGTAGCCAACATTTGTATTGGATCTTGTCCTTGCAAGTATTGCATTATTCTTATGCCTACTTTTATGTACAGTGTTCTTATTTATAATTTGTTTCTGCTTTTCAGATTATAATTGAAGAACAAAGGGCTTGCTGACGGGCTTACTGAAACTTACACATTAATATTCTGGACTTCACAGCAAATTAATGTCATACGATTAGTAATAATGTAAAGTATCCTTTCACCGTTTACTATGAAAGAAGTACTTTTTAATTGTGACTATGACTACTATTCCCACTGGGTCACAACCCGGCGCCGCGAGGAGGCGCATGGTGCAATCGAGAGTGACCCGTTGAGCGTACCGGCTGCGCGCAAAACCCTGCCAGACCTGCGCAGCCGCAGAGCTACAGTTCACCACCCGCCGCCGCCGGCAGCTCCACCTCCACCTTGGGATCTTTGGTTACGGAGAGTATAAGTTACTTAGAGTCAGTGCCCGCACAGTTGATCCAGAACCGAGCATCCAGACCAGATAATGAGCCTGTCAGCCAGCAACCGAGGCAGCCGCGGGCCATACAAGAAAAGAGTATGCTTTCCGAACCCCGGCGCTACATTTCCAGACCCGTTAAGTACCTGTGCATTTAGCAATACAATACAATACAATACAATAGCTTCTCACTTGTAGAATTAATTCAGAACTATGGTTTCTCAAATTAATTACTAATTAATTTACATTCTAAATCCTGTCTTAGGATCAAACCCACTTATGGGGGACCATGAAGCGCTGTGTTCGGAGGTTAATGGACGTTAATGTTTATCAAACCTAAGTGAGGGGGTAGCGCTATCTCAAGCACAGTGACTTTGCTGGTAGAGAATAACAACTCCCGCCACCAATCCTGATAGATCCTGGAGCATAGCGAGTGTGAGGGGTGCCCAGCCAGGCCATAGGCCACCAGGCGTAGGAACGCCTGTAGGAATAGTGAATAGATCCTAGACTTACAAAACATCTCACAGCAATTAATATTGCTTATTTCCTACCGGTAGCGCACCACTTTGGGTTTCCCTTGCTCAATATCCTGTATCCGCTTGCACTGTGTAAAGGTACTGCTAGCTGCCGGGGTCCGAGAGGGTTGTATCCTGATATTTATTCTCACACCTGCCTACCCTATATCGGTAACCCACCCGATTGTCGCCTGGAAGAGAAAGCGCCTGACAGAAACGTTAACGCAACGTTCCCGCACGCCCGCGTTTGCTATTATCATTGATGCTGAATCTCTGTCCCGAGGCAGACTTTAGTAAGAGCCTGTCAGGGTTACATTATCATCGACATCGCTGCCATCATCACCCAATTTGCATTGCACCGCTAGCTGATACCTATCACGCTCACCTGCTTGGATCCGTGTGTGTATGCTTATTTCATTGCACTCGCACAATCACTGTCTGCCGGCATAAAAACTCATCTGTCTGCGTTGCAAACCTGTCCAGTCCGTAGCCCAGGAAGGCCGGGAATCCAGGGGGACCCATCCAGGTTTGAATTGACCTGCCACCACGCATCGTCCAGCGCACACCGTCATAACTAGTCGCTTTCATTTTCATTAACCAAATCCTCTCTCTGCCCTAGCATCCTCGCATCGCTACTCCGGGACGCCGAGCTGCCAGGGAACCTGCCATGCTAAGGAACACGGTTGTCCGATACCCGCCATCCAGGTCCACGCACCTTGCGTCCATCACCGATTAGTATATAGATTAGGATTAAGTTTAGGATTATTGTTACATGGGTTGTGTATTTTGTTGACTATGAATTACCAAGAATATATGATTGTAAACTTTGTATACTGTTTGTTTTCACCCCCGAACCTGCCTCCAGCTAAATTCGAGTCTCTAACTCACACATTTTAATATGTAGGTAGGTACCAATAGCCATGCTGTTGCTGCTGCACTCTTCCATGCTGGACTGGGAGTGATAGAGAGACACATGTGCCAGCTGCATCAACTCCCGGGCATGCTGTAAAAACCAGCTAAGGGATTCGAGGGTTTCAGTGTATTGCAATTTTAGGCGATGCGATGGGCTGACAACCCGTCACTATATCAATATGTACACATCATCTGTAAACCCTCAAACTTGTCAGACGTGGTGAAACGACCTTTGTTTAGATTGCTTTCGCTCTGCCTACCCCATTAGGGACGAAGGCGTGATTTTATGTAGTATGTAATAGTAGCCATAGCCGGGCAACTATACCTATTACATAATAATAAAATTATTGTATGTTTTGTTTATTATAAAATAAGAATCAATAACCTTTAATAATTAAAGGTTTATTGATTCTTAATAATGAAAATAAACAAAACATACAATAATTTTAGGCGATAGAATAGGTATAATAATGTAGGTACCTACCTACAATTAATATGTAACAAATTAATTAAAATAAACAAACTATCAAGCAGCGATTACATTACCCGGCCGATCGGGCCCGATTTGATATACATTGCTGCTTAGCTTCAGTAGTTTTTCAAGTAAGACTCTTGCACAAGTAATGTAACGTCAAAACGGGCCCGATCGGCAGGGTAATGTAATCGCTGCTTTAGGTATGCAGCAATTTTTTTTGCAACATAACTTTAGGGCTCCTTCACACTATGCCGCCGGTAAACCATTATTTTCGAGATGTAGGTACCTAGGTAAGCAAATAACCAAAAAATGGGACCTTCTTTGTGTCCCCCCTCCCCCCGGTCGGACCTCGGAGGGGTCCGGACTTTTAGTGTGTACCTATACCTCCTAACTAGTCCAGAGTTCCGAAGTCAAAATTCCTGCTTCTGCCATTTCCATATGAGCATTCATTTACCGATCTAATTTTATTAGTGTGAACATGTCCATGTGATGATGTCAAATAAATATAATATATAACTGTCAATAATATAATGTACCTATTGTTTATAAAAATACATAAACAGCAAGTTCATAAGTATAATGTTATTTTAATCATCTAATTTGTAGATGTTGAGTGCCTAACATACCCACCTATTCTATTATTTTATGTACCTATTGTAGTTGTTACCGGCAATCTGTATAATACAGGCATTATAATAATATCATGGATAATATATAATGCCTACACTATGCATAGAATAGAATGCTTTAGGCCGATAGGCAATGTGAGAAATATCTACCTAACTAATTTTAAACTATAAAATAATGTCATGTTAATGTAAGGTATGGGGCATGTACTCAGAAAAAAGAAATTTTATTTTATATATTTATTTAAAATTCTTACAAAACGGCTTCGAGGCAGACCATCAGATAAGTTGTTTGATGCAGATGGTCCTTCTACTTCTGTTTGGATCTGCCGGAATGGCTGTTTCTTGTACAAACTGATTGTCTGGTCTGGCCCTGGGATTAAGTAGGTTAATGGTTGCTTCTTCCTCTAAAATCAAATGTGATTGAATTTCCATTTTTCAGTAAAATTTTCAAATTTTTGGGAAGAAAATTGTGGTTCATTGTCAGTTCTTAGGCTCTTACGCCTTTTACCATGTCTTGCCATAATGTTTTTCAAATGTAATGGCTGATAATGATGTCAAGCTCAGTGTAATAACTTCTGGATAGTTGAACAGTAGGTATAATATCTCTTACAACTAAGTATTCATTTCCTTTGTAGGTACATAAATCAGCTGCTACATTTCTCAAGGACATTGTGGAACTTTTCCTGGTATAATCGGTTCAGGTTGTTGTGCAGTAGACTTGATGCATGTCTCACAGGTTCTCTGTCTATGTTTTAATGTCCAGTTCTATAGACGGCAACGCTGCCCATAAGGTATACAAAGAAGTGAGTTTACTTGTGTTTTAGACGGTATGTGCTTGAGTTTACTAGCCTCTGGGTACCTACTGTTCAAAACGTGTTATCCATGCTGTCTACTCGCTTCCCATGACACTGAATTGCTGTAGAGGTGGTGTGGAGAAGCCGGGTAAAATGCGAGACAACACATTAGCATCCATGGATTGAGGTTAGGTACTGTTTCTGTTGCTGGTTGCTTTGCTCAAGTAACCTGATGTCCTGTTGCTGTTGTTCGAGTCGATTTCTTCCGCCATTCTGGCTTCTTCTGGGTGGGTTTTTGAGGAATCTTCAATAATAAAATAACGTCCGGCATTCTAAGACAACCTGTCAAATTACGATTAGTGATGGGGTAATGTTCACACTAGTGTTGTGCCTAAACAAGATGTAAGAAAAACTCTAGTATGAAGCCTGAACAAATCAAAATGGCGCATAACTTTGCAAAACATATGGCATATCAGCACTTAAGTCAACTCCAGACCACAATTAACTGATACGTGACTAGCGACCCATCCTGAGTGCGCGCTCGCGTTCCAAATTTGAATTATAATGTTTATAAATTAGGAGCGACTCGGCTGAAGTCTGAGTCGTGATAGCGTACCTAAGTAGGAACTAAAAATTAGACTGAGTAAGACAGGCGACTTAAAACTCTACATAAAACTAGTATCAAATTTGAGTGACTTTTATAAATACAAGCATTAGTAATTCATGTTCTAAAAATTAAAAGGCTGACGTTCAGATTTTTCATTATACCTATTTTACAAATTTAAAGTTCTTAAATTCTATATCTACTACAATGTAACAATAACTATCATTTGGACCTAGACCGAAAACTCAATACCTTCTACTCGATCAGCTATTTATGTTTATTTATGTTAATAATAGAAGTTCCATTACTAACGCCGTTCACTCGTAGAAATATGATGGATACGTTTAGATGATTGATCAGCATATTTCCTGAAAATGTACACACACACACACACACACACACACACACACACAACGTAATGTAAATTAGTGTACGTATATTCACTTTTTTATTTTATTTTATAAACTGAAAGAGGGAAATTAAATTTAATATTAAATTAAAGCTCTAATCCAGGACATTTCTAAAGTTGTTGTAGTAATAAGATACGGAACTATATTTTAAGTTTTTGTTTGTACTGTTTATATTTATCTATAAGAATTTGAATTGAAGCAATTTTGTAGGTAAGTATTAGCTGTTTAAAGCTGAATTTTAAACTCATTGACAGCATCAGTTCAGTGAGCGGGTTAAAGTGATAAACGGTTGACAGTAAACTTTTCGGCTAAGTCATGTTTATTTAAAAAAAAAAAGTGTTTCAATTCCCTCTTGAGCTGAATTCCAAGTTTAAAGCCGGCTACTTATCGTCAGACGACAAAGTTGTCTCGTCCAAGTTGTGATGTCCTTTTGCAAGACGGTTAAGTAGGTGTTCAAACTTTCAGCATAATAAAACGAATATTTTAAATAGGTAACAGTGAAAAATATTGAGCGTCATTATTAGACAAAAGAGTCGTCATGAGGCCCTTTTCGATTAGCTTTCGCCGGAAATAGTAAGTCAGACTAATTTTGAGGCCTGTTAGCATTGCTAATCGACCGCAAATTTGACCTATGTCAGTTTTGGCGAAAAGTTATTTACATTAGCCTTATTTGAACATTTGGTCCCATTTAAAGATTATTTTGACTGATTATTAATTTCTTAGAGTGAATACCTATAACTAGTAATGTATGAGTAGGTGTAGATATTGGCCATGATTCGTCGCAAACCAGATTTAACTAAAATAAAAGCATACCCGTTACTTTCAATCTTGAGCGAACAGAAAAGGATGGCAGTATACACGGACTTCTTATAAATCTGTCACTTCCAAAATCTATGGACAGTTACTTCAAATTAAGGAAACGGTCCCGACTAAAATGCGTTTCGTTTCATGCATTCTATCTATGTGACAGGTTTATAATTAAGTCCGTCGTCTGTACTGCCATCCTTTTCTGTTCGCTCGAGATGGAAAGTGACGGGACTAAACTTCCTATAACCGAATCGGCAGCATTGTTAAATTCACCGAATTTTATGTTAAATCCAAGCACATAAACAGGCTATCTATCGGGTTGTTTTGATACCATATAACGTTTTGCAGCTCCGCATTATGGCGTCTCGTCTCCGCCATAAAGTTTCTGCATATAAAATAGCCAAACCAAACTTGGTCAGTTTCGAACGTGTTTCAGAAGCGTGTACCTACCTAGTTGCTAAGGACTTAAGATTGTTATTCGAATGAACAAAGTTTGTATTACAAAGTAAACGTACCCAAGAGTTATCGCTGCTTGACAAGGTGTTTTGCTAGTCTTGAGAAATGCAGAATTTAACATCCGCTGCACCAATACAAACAAACATAGAATGTACCATCTATTTCTCTGCCAACGTAAGTCAACATAAAAGTCAGTAAAAAACATAATTGTACTTTCAATAATAATTCATTCGAATTTATTAATTCACAGTCCAATGATGCTTTTTACTGACTTTTAACATCCTAACATCCATCTTTTGAGGTCTTAAATATAATAATTAAAGGAGATGGAAGCCATAGAGTGATGCAACGGTATTCCAAGGTGGCAAGTTCAAATCCTAGTCGAGAACTCTAAATTTTTATATTTGTGATGGGTACCTAAGCAGGGGGATTGTGGCTGAGATTCAGAGTTGATCTGCAAAGTAGAGTCTAAGACAGTAGAAGATTGGCTGAATAGTTATTAAGAAATAACTTGTAACGATTGTAACCATTTGTTTTTAAGAAATAACTTGTACCTTACAAAATCCACGTGGGTATAGATAGGCACTGAAAATAATTACCGTAACAGAAAAGCCAAAGTCCTTTATGGTAAAGTGGCTTTGGCACATACCCATGGGATTGTGAGTAACGAGATTCATACGGGTTCGGAAATCGAATTGCAGATTGGACGTTCTAAATTGGAAAGAACCCAACCTAAGGTATGATGCCCTATTTGCTGCGTCAGCAGATCTGTTATGAGGTGACCCTTTCAACTCTTTACTACCTACTTTTTCTTCTCATTGGCAAGTGAAAAGACAACTTCAGATTTCTAGCTCTAAAAATAGTCTCTAGATCTAGGTCATATACATTTGGTTATCCTGTTTGTTATAACACTTTTTTTGTTGAATCATAATGAAATTGTAATTTACCGTTGAGATGTCAGAGCTAATACTTAATCTTGTTTTAGACCTAAATTATAAAGAAATAAAAATAAAGTAAGTCAAAGTAAAAATAGTCATTTAGATTTTTAATTTTACTTAATGCTCGTTACTTAGTGACTTAAATTGTACTTGTTTTGTAACGAGACTATGAAAATCATTAAATACATCAAATACATTTTGTCAATAAATATCGTAATTGTATTAATTTTCTTTTATCAAATAATTCTCTTGATAGTCATGTCATCTATAATTGTTTATATCAAAGATTCCGGTTATATTTGACATCCCACACATTTTCATATTGCATTTTCAAAGGGATTATTTCGTTCAAGATTATAATATCGCAAGACATTGGAGCAGAAAATTAGGTTGCTATATCAATATGAGTACGGGGTTCAATGGATTGCGAATGTCAGTGGAAAATTGGCAGTGATCGAATATCGCAAAATTTGATAACGTCCCATAAGAGAGGTAGGCGATATGAGATAGATATTAATAGTACAGGGTGTATCAAAAAAACGTAAGCTTATATAAGGCCAATTATTTTTAATGTTTAGACCTATGTTCCTTGGAGAAAGTGGTTCAGTTTCATGGGTAGGATCACACCCTAATGTTTGGTTAGGTTAATCATCAGCCACAGCAGTCCACTGCTGGACATGGGCCTCCCCAAAATTGGGGGTATATGCCATAGGTACTCATCACGCTTGGCAGGCGGGTTGGTGAGCGCAGTAGAAGTTTTCCATTCACAGGGAACGCTGCTGCCCATTCCCTGGATTTATCCTTTAGTCGCCTTTTACAACACCCACAGGAAGTTATGGGGTGATGCTATTTTAACCCGGCACCACAAAAACTGTTTATTTTCACTTTGTTGTGTAATTTTCATGGTACTAGTTCTTCGATTGCTATGTTAAGTCTTCCAGGGGCTTTATTGCTAGTCATAAAAGTGTCGTTAATTATGGGGAAGGTCGAAATTATAGAGCTTCGTAGTACTGATCTTTATTCAGCAACTATGTAATAACTAACATAACGGCCAAAGTTGGCCAATTTAGTCGTAAGATACTTTTATATGGGCTAAGTTCATGTAATGATGTACTTAGTTCCAAAGTTCATGGTTACTAAGTTGTGCTTAGAAGGAGCTTAGTACGCGGAGACCATCTTTTGAAGAGCATGTGCGCTACGACTTTCATTACAGCCATATTTTAAAATTAACACATAATTTTATTTCTGTTGTAAAATAATTCAATGATTAATATAATTTAATTTGGAATGTGGTTTTACCAAACTGAATAACAATGTAACTTTGTGAAACTGAATAATTAATTACAGCCTTGTGGTTTTCTACTCCACCCATAGTTGCGAGTTATTTTAATATTTTATAAGCGTATTATATAGTTTGATAGACTCGCTTCTATTTTGATTATGAGTAGAGGAGAATTATGCAATAGGTAAAAGATGGTGTGAGCGCTGCTTTTCACACTTTTAAAACAGACAAAATGGATATAAAAAAGATTTTCTTAAATTTTGGCCGCTTTGGAAATAGTGAGTAATTCGGTTTGCTCAGTTGATATACCTTCCTACGCAAATTACTACATTTTACATTATAATTATATGCATCTTATTTCTGTCACAACATTAACAAACTTTCCTTTAACAAACATCATCTTCATATACCTAATTATTTGCGTCGAGTGTGAAATGTAGCTACCTAAGTTAAATAATCAGAATAATCAGATCTCAAGACTGACGAATGAATGCGAATTTGAGTTTGAATCAGAAATGACATTTTAGTACAAAATGTCCTATCAACCTCATAATTAATATGAGCCGTAGAGTATTAAATTTCATGAACGTTTATTGTCACCAGGCACGTGTTATCCGACGGACGCCTGGTGGTGGGAGCAAGAAGGTCCCTGATGGATGCCGGTGGCGGTGGAGGTGCTGTGCTGAGGTGCAGAGCTTCCAACCGCGCTGGCACCACCCTGTCTAGACCCGTGTTGCTGCAACCAGGTACTTCGGACATTTTTTTTATTTATTTTTTCGGTCGGATTCCAATTTCTTCTGAAGTTGGATTGCCATGCCGATTTTAAGGAGAACTTAAGTGCAACTGTGGCACATCTTTTGGTTAAATTTGACAACTTGACTGCTAAGTATACAATTCAAATAAAATGCATGTACAAGTACTCAAGTATCATGCCAGGAAAATTCCTGGTAGACAGAGCACGAACAAAAGAAAAGTTACCTTGTTGCGAGCTCATTCTAATGTCATTTTTTAATCCCTTAATTAAAAGTTTCCGCGAAAAAACTCGAGCGGCCTACAGCCGGGGCCGCGCTGTTTTTCATTTTATGTTCCTCCATATTTTCCTCCCTGTGTAACGGAAAGTTAATTGGCCCAACTCGACTCGAAGTTGTAATTTGTTTTGCCCTCTTCTCGTACATCTGTTTATTACAAGTCCGTTGTTTACAGTTTTCCTAATTTTCATTATGTATTTTGAACAAAAGAAAAAAAACGCTAAGCTCTATTAATGAGGAATCATCCTGTTTCTTGGTTATTATTTTTTATTGTTCGCTGAAACGTTTCTTGAAATGAGTTTACGAGAAAGATTTTAATTCAGATATTAAATATGGATGAGTAAATTTCCTTTTTTTTCTCCGAGGAATCCTTAAAAAAGAAATGGAATGAGTTTCGTATTTTTGCGATATTTTTCTCATTCAGTTTATTGGATCCTATTTGAAGAGATGCCTACTTGGAAGTTCAAAAGTTGGTAGCTAGTAAGTTATTTTAAAGGGCTACTTGGTTAAAAAATCAAGTAAGTTAAAGTTTACTTTCGCCCCAGGGGAAGTAAGTAAGTTTTAACAAGCCAGCGAGCATGGCAATTCACACGAACGGTTAGGAAAAAGTACTCATAACATTATTCCCGCGAGGATTAGAGCGGGGGAAAGTGCGAGATTTACTTTTTTCTTGAAAATGACATAAAAAACTGTGGAATAGTTTGTTTTTTAGTTTAATAAATATAAAATGATGTCCACTTTTTTGGTGTAATTAAGATTAGGTATAAAATACCTATAGCCCAATACTGAAGTAAGTAATAGAGTAATTTAAATTTAAATTTGCTAGGTTCTTCGCTTTGCTAGAATCTATACTTATTTTTTTTATTGCTTCTATTAAAGACTGTAATTTAATAACTTAAAACATTGTGTTTGTCTTTTGTACAACAGCACAAACTAAATAAATAGTCCTCTGAACTAACTCCAAAGATGTTGTTTTCATCAGTCAGTTCGCATAATGATGAAGTCTGCGTCCGTGAGCTTCAGTGTTCGTTTTAATTATGTCAGCGACGAGGTCTACTTTGAGGCACCGATGTAGGTCGTTATTTTAACTCAAATGAACTACGATGAAACTAAGTATACCTAAAGTAATTTAAATGAGTCTTTAAGGCTCGTATTTAAAGCGATCTCAAGATTGAGAGCAATATTAAGTATGGATTTGACAGGTGAAATTACGTTTCTGATAAGAACTCAAACTCGCTGTCAGTCTCAAGTGCTGATTATAAATACCGGCCTAAGTTACGTTATAGATTGCTTACTTGATTAGGTATAGCATCATTGTCGACTGAATAAGTATAACCTAATGTGTTTTAATTTTAGATACAAACTAAATAATAGTAAAATACGAATAAAATTATCTTCATTATGATTTATTTTGTTTATTTTAGTCTAAAAAAACTTAAGTAGGTAAGTATAATTATACAGAAGACAAATTCTTACTGTAGAGCAAAAACATTTTTTTACAACGAGACTCGCAAAAAGTTTTAATTAAAGATTGACGACATGATGTTCCCTTATCTTGAAACTAAGTTACTGCAAGGCTTCAGCCTCGTTTAAAAACTTATTGACATAAAATATTTTTCTCATTAAAGAGTGTTGAGAGCACTGCCTTCTTTTTTTACTAGCAAGCAGTTTCTGTTGACAGGATTTTGATGAAATCGGTTTTTTGATAAATATAACTAGGACTTTGATCAAACTCCGGGATTTGACAAAATACTGGTCGTAATCCAGTGAATAGTCCAGTATTTTGTCAAAGTACTGAGACATCCAGTTTTTTTTTATCAAAAAACTAGTATCTGGCCAAAGTCCGGGTTTTACCAAAATATAATTAAAAATTAATTATCTCATGTCTCTATTGTTTTACTCAAATATAAAATAGCAACCGATATTAATTTTATCATAAAACCAAAAATCTATTTATCAAAACCCAGACTTTGATAAAATACAAATTTTTTGATCAAAAAACTGGATGTCTCAGGACTTTGACAAAATACTGGCCTATTCTCTGGATTACGAACAGTCTTTTGTCAATACCCGGGTTTTGATCAAAAAACCGATTTCATCAAAATCCTGCGACATAGGTATATAAAGTGACTTGGAGCTAAGTGACCTAGATTCAGACTTGCTCTATAATGGCATTTTTTTTCTTGCAAAGTTTTTAAAATTCTGATTCAGAAACCTCATTGCAGCTGAACGTTGGAAGATACCACAGCAAGTTTGCAAAGGAATACTTTGGTAAACTGCGTTCATTAGCTGACTCCTAACAATAGCTGCTACTCGATGCGATGTCGAACTCGAATCTACAAAGTAAAGTTAACGAGTTCAGGAAACGAGCGTCCTTCCTCCAACTACGAGTTGCTCGCTAGTTACAGATTTCACTTACCATATTTTAATATTTTACCCTACAATAGAACCAGATACAAAGGAAATTGGATGGCTACAAATGGGGCCCAAGAAGCTTATTCTCATTCAAATGAGTTCCAAAGAAAGTATTCGACACTTTGATGTTTTAATATTTTCTGCACCTTGTTTCTGCGCGTTTTCCATTTTTATGAGCGGACCCAAAGAGTTTTAGGGTTTCAGGAAAACATAGCGCGGATGAGGTTTTTTGTTGCGTAGTTATTTATGAATATTTCAGGAAAAATTTGAAATATAATACCTACGATGGCTTTGTGTTTCAAAAAGCTTCTTTGTAATGTTGGGGTTGGGGGTATTTCAGTTCTGAGGTAGGTACATAATGGAGAAGAACGGGTTTCCTGACGATTAAATAGAGTATTAGCTTACTCTGTAGCTGGTTGTTTTTTTTCTTTTGTTGATAATGTTTTTACTCACATCAAAATATAATTTGGAATACAAAATTGGTCCGAAATGGAGAACCATTGAGTACTACCACTATCTTCCTATTTTTAAAATGTATTTCAACACCTAAACTTTTAATTGAGACAATATTCAAAGTAGAAGGAACTAATAAATCTGTAGGTATTCTTTGTGATAGTAAATGTCTATTCTAAGTTCTATTGCTTTGTTAATAACTTCCATAAGACAGATAAAAGATTGAAGCATCTTTGTGGAACGAAAATTATTAATTTTACGATTACTGCGATGGAAGAAGAATTAGGACACGGCTCATTGTGAAATTAAATATGAAGTCTTTGAATTTGACGAGTCAATAATAATGAGAGGGCTTCGCAAACAAAGGAACGTTGGGCGCAATTATACTCTTATTTATTATTTTTATTGTTTTCTGTTTCTCATTTCTTTCGCAGTTAAAAGGAGTCTCAGGTGACCTCTTATTAAAAAGAACATCGAGTCTGATTTAATTATTTTTTGTGTAAATTTATCCAATGGTTTCGTATGACACCACTTTATAATTTGAAATGGAAGCACTCCTTGTTAATAACTCGTATTTTTCCAATGTTTGTTAGTTTATTTATATATAGATAAATACATTGAAGTAAAATATAGTTTATTTTAGTTCTAAGCCATAAAACAACTTCAAAGAAGTAAGTACTTGATACAAAATTATTTAGCTAAGACACATTTGTAAACTATAGACTTCTAAATTAATTTCAAATGAAAAAAGAAGTTAAAAAATGATAATTATGTTCTTTTCTTTTCAACACGTGAACATTTCGCTAATTATATTGAATTTAAGTTATTAATATAATTAATTTATGATTAATGCAGAAATTATGTTAGCCGGAATTGGCGCCAATTTGTGTTATCTAAAAAATTACAACTGTATTGTTATTTTTGCAGTGGACGACAAAATCCTATCTCACACAGTGCGGCAATTGACACCAGCCAAAGTTGGAGGGACCGTGGTGCTGCGTTGTGAGACATCTCCTCAAGCGGGGCTGGTGGAAGTCACTTGGCTGCAGGATGGGCTGCCGCTACCATCGGGATACTTAGGTGCTGGTAAGAAGTTGCAAACTTTTTTTAAGCCGCTGGTGAGGATGGCGCTGGACCGATCATCTTAAAGTTTCTTGCCTAGCCTGTCTAGTCCTGCAAGGAATGTATTTCGGCTGTTACAACGACGACGTCGATATCTGACAAAGTAGACTTAAAAATCCAATGTGACCATTTTTTAGAGAAGCTGAAGAAATAGCAAAAACCCCTTCTAGCGACTATTTATTTTTGGAAAACGATGCGCCTAACACCCTCTTAATATTGATAAACATAATGACAAATATTCTCTTATGTACACTTCAAATATGTTAGTGTCATATGTATAGGACTATCTTCCAATAATCTTTGATTTAGATTCTCGATGGGTCTCTGGAGCTGCTGGGTTGTTGATTGGATCAGATCTGACACAAGCTGACGTTCAAGCGGAGTATGCCTGCGTTGCCTTCGATACACTTAGTCCTTCCTTGAGATTGACTACTGATGGTGAGTTTGCTTATTCTTCTTCTGTCGTATGGGTATCAAGTCGATCGACCCGATGAACCTTGATAAACTATAGGTACTATAAACTATATCTTTGGAGAAAGACTAGCCTTGCAAAAATGAACAGAAAAGCAGAGTAACAAATTTTCATTCGCAATAAACTCTCTTGCTTTGAATTATGACTCATAGTTTATTCCTTCAACTTTTTAACGATCTCTTTGGAAGACACTTTATTTGACACGTAATGACTTCAAATTTATTTGATTGTTATTTACACCAATTTCTAAAACCAAAAGCCTTTGTCTCCCAACAGATAGCAGTTGGTTAGAAAACATTGAATTGAATTCAATAGAAGCCAGAGCTGGAGAAACTGTGATAATTCCGTGTATTTTGCGACACATAACTGGAAATACTGTCACGTAAGTATTATTCTTAGAAGTACCAACTGTTATGATTCTACGGGCAGTCTCATATTAAACATTTATATTTTTATAACCAGGTGGCAAAAACAAGAGCCTAGTGGAACTTGGGTACCAGCAAATGAGGGTACAGTACGAGGAGGAGCGCTGCTATTGGTTAATGCCAGAGTTCATCAAGCAGCAAGATACGCTTGTTCTTTGGGCATAGATTCCACTCCTAGAGTCTTGACACGACTGGTGGTTTATGAGCCTATGACAGTCACTGTGTCACCAAATCCTTTGGTAAGTGACGAACAAACGTTAAAACATGCATCAGGTACTTTTGCATTTTAGGCAATTTATTATATTTTCTGGTTATAGATGACAGGCACAGGCGGATCAGGGTATTTCAATTGCTCAGTGCATGGAGGTCGAGGTGGAGGTTTGACCTTAAGTTGGCAACACGAAGGAAGACCGTTACATGCCCCACAGTCACGCCTCTCAGTCGGTCCGGTACGAAGTCACCATGCCGGTCTTTATCAATGCACTGCTCATGATCATTCGGAATCTGCAGTTGCTGGAGCTGACTTAGTCATTGCTGGTAATATTTTTCTACACATTTAATCCGAATAGGAAATTCATATAGTATATGAAGCCAGACGATATAGAACCATATCGGAACCCGGTTGTTACTCAAAACATGCTGCAATATCGCCGTCAATCAAAACTTTTCATATAGACCATTTTACACTACATTATCATACTTAATATCAACTCTTGATTTGTTTCAAGTCAAAAAGATTGATTGGGTTTCAGACAGACCGCCACGGTTGGTGTCAACATTCAGTGAAGCAGTTACAAGGATAGGACAGACTATAGCGCTGAGATGTGCTGCGCATGGAGTGCCTTCACCACGTATACTTTGGACTTTAGATGACAGACCATTACCATCAGCCCCTGAAAAGTATACTTTCTCAAATTCTGTGACATTTTAAGACAAGACCAACAGAATACTAATATTGCATTTTTTTTAGATATACTGTAAATACGAGAGCTGAAACAGCACCTGGTGGGGAAGAAGGCACAATCATATCAACTCTTAGTATAACAGTTAGAACAGCTGACGATGGAGGGCGATATGGATGTAACGCTACAAATTCTAGAGGATCAGTAGCTCATAATGCTAGACTTAATGTTTTTGGTATGTTTGATGATGTAAGATTTAATTTAATTAAAGGTTACGCTGCAGCTTCTAATAATAATAATGATATTTTTGTAGGTCCACCAAATATTAGATACCTGCCGGCGCTACATGTGAAGACTGATACAGACGTTACCTTAAATTGTCCTTACTCTGGATATCCCATAAAGTGAGTTGAAAAGCTGATATTATTTTACTTTTGCTAGTTTCATCTGAATTTGATGATACATAATACTGTTATAGAGAAGTGATGTGGCGCCGGGAAGATAGTACTGTAGTAGATAGTGCATTAGAAGCTGGTGATGATCGAGGAGTGTTAAGATTATTATCAATAAGAAGTTCTGCAGCTGGAAGTTATACTTGTGAAGTACGAGCGGAGAGTGGTGAGCTGGCTCGCAGGACTGTTAGAATTGACGTTCACAGTAAGTTTTCATTAAACATTGAATTGATTGACTGTTCAAAAATCCTTGACTGAAATGCCAATCAATGATTTTATTTGCAGAACCTCCCAAATTATCACCATTTCAATTTCCTGATGAGTTAGAGGTTGGAGGCAGTACACAAGCTTCATGTGCATTAATATCTGGAGACAAACCTATACAATTTACATGGCAGAAAGATAATTTACCTATTCCATCAGTTTTGAAGGTATGATGAAGATTTTATTAAATTATTAAAAGCTATACTTACTTAGTTATGCATGTGATTTTTAAGAGCTTTTTTCATTACAGGTTGAACAAAAAAACTTAGATTTCTTTTCATTACTGATCATTCAAGAACTAACATCTGCTCATAATGGAGAATATACGTGCAAAGCTTCTAACGATTTTGGAGTAGCGACTCACACAGCCCAACTGATGGTTAAAGGTAAATCTAATACAGATAAAGTTTTCACAGTTTTTAGATATTAGATAGCGTAACATTTATAGTAGTTTTTCTGAACAGAGTCACCGACATGGGTATGGAGAGCGCAGAACACATCAGTTTCAGCAGGTGCCGCATTGCTTTTACCATGCTCAGCTAAAGGACAGCCAACGCCAAGAATATCTTGGGAATATTCAATAGGTAAGATATCCAAATCTTCACAAAATGTTACATTGTACGTGTAGCTGTTAATCCGAAGTCTCGTTAAATCTTCTGTTAAATATCCTATCCTATTTGATACAGATGGTGAAAACTGGCGCCACATACTTTGGAGTCAAACGGAATCTTCAGATACCAGCGGAGGATCTGTTCTATCCGATGGCACTATTTGGCTAAGGAGTGCATCACCTGATCATGAAGGCTGGTATCGTTGCACAGCTAGAGTTCCTCATGCATTCCTTCATCATCTATTCTACTTAGATGTGAGAGGTAAGTACATGGAAACAAATGCTTATCAAGGAGAAGATGCGTTTTGTGGTCAAGAGTGGTGGAAAAATAACTCTTTATGTTTTTCTAGAGCCACCAAGACTGACTAGAGGTGGTGGGGGAGGTGAAACCAGATGGGTCGTTAGAGGTTCAGCAGCAAGATTAACCTGTACTGTTAGAGGAGAACCTGAAATTCATGTGCATTGGATGCATGACTCCAGACCTCTGGCTTTACAGTAAGTATTCTATTGACGACTACGAACACAGGTAGGTACGCTAAGGCTTTGGACCTCATTATTGATTTATTTTCTCTTTTAGCGGCGCTGGTGCTGTAGAAACTAGAGACATAAGCAATGGTGCAATGACGTCTGAAATTACCATCACACATTCTGGGCCTGAACACGCCGGCGAATATAAATGTCTCGCCCGTAATCTTTATGGAAGCGACGAGCTTGTTTTTAAGCTATTTGTCAAAGGTAAGTAGGTACATCTCATCTGTGCTATAATTTCTTTGAAGTAGGCAAGTGTAAGTTGCCCTCGTTTATTATTATTCCCAAAGGGAATGGTGATATGAGGCTTAATTAGACCATAGAGCTAACTCAAAAGGGAACCGCAATGTTACTCTATACGCACACATTAGTGTCAGTCTTGGTCATAGGAGAAAGCGGTATACGATGAAAAAGTTAAAGATTTTCGATGTGACATATAAAATATTACGTAAAAGTTTTATCGCAAAGATTTTCCATCAAACTTTGTTTGATATATTTATAGAGTTTTTATGAAAAATCTATGTTATGTTTGTTATGTATGTTATCGTACAGAACGTCCAAATATACCTGAAGAAGTGCGTATCTCAGAGGTATGGTCTCGAAGAGCACGAGTAACTTGGCGAGTCAACAGAGGCGCTCTCGTATCGCACTACTCACTGCAATACCGGGCTCTGACCCGCGACTTGACAAACGCTCCGCTCGACGCTCCGCTGCCCGCTTCGCTCGACACTTGGGACACGCCCGAAGTCGTCAATGTCACACTGGCTAATTCGGATTTGCTCCATGTCGCGTAAGTTAGAAGCTTATGAATATGATAATGTTCCAGAGATTTCTATTAAGACATGAGTGTATCAGTCTTACCGTGGTTATATGCTAATGCACATAGCGTGTCAAGCTGAAATAATATGTCGTATCTAATCATAGTGCTGTGTTTAATTCTTATTGAGAATGTACACTTAGTTAGTTAAAGCATTTGAATATAGTATAGATAGCTAATATACCTTTGCTTATAGGTACGGGTTTTGTAAATAATATTTCTGTTGGATATGATATTTTGACAAATAGTAAATTAGAAGGCCGAATGTTAACGAGACCATACTTTTCTCTCATTTGCGAGGAAACAATGACAATACACTTAAATTCCATAATTGTGAAATTTAAAATTAGCATGACGGCGCACATTCCATTTATTTATTATTCTTAATATATTTTTTTTTGAAATTTGCGCATTCTGCCATTAAAAAAATAATATTGTGAACTTGAAAACACCTAAAGTGTACTTTAAAGATTTCGTGCAGAGGTCGTTGATGGTTATTCTTGACGTTTAGTGAAATTGCTGGCTGCTACGAACTTGAGGACCGAAAAGAGTGAATGTTCAGTGTATTATTAAAAATAATAAAGCAATTTTCGAGCAAGTTGAAGAAAATACTTTTAAAAGCTTGTATGTGTAGGTCTGAAGGCCCTGGTCGTGCCGGCGCCGCTGTGGCAGGATTAGCTCCTGACACCCGATATGCTCTCAGACTAGCGGCCTTCAATGACGTTGGTGCCTCAGCATACACTGCGCCGCTTCACTTCACAACTAGGGAAGAGGGTGAGTGAAATGAATCTGTAATTAAACCAGTATGTCTGTAGGTATACCAGTAGGAAACCGGCATACATAGGTCGCACCTCTGTGGCAGGATTAGCTCCTGACACCCCATACGCTCTCAGACTAGCGGCCTTCAATGACGTCAGTGCCTCACAGCGTACACTACGAAGCTCTTCTTCACTACTAGAGAACTCACTGTCATGAGTTTGTATTTAAACCAGCATGTCTGTTGGTATACCAGTAGGTAACCGGCATGCTTAGGTCGCGCCGCTCTGTGGCAGGCTAAGTTCCCGACACCCGATACGATACTAGATCCCAAATGCTGATGGTAATAATATTGGTAAATATCGAGTGAAATTCTTAGAAACGCTTAGCTCTATACAACAGTGAACCTTATCGCAAAGAACATACACCTTAGTATGACTACTATTAAATAAGTAAGTAAGTACTAAGTAAGAGTATAAATACCTACTCCATCTATGCTACTGAATACGTAAAATAAAATTTATGTGAATAAATGCGCTTCTCAATATCTCTTTTTGCTATGAATAATAATCAAAATTAATTTGATACAATATTGTCCAATTAGGTTTAAATTAAATCTAATTTTAGACTCTCCATATACTATTTCCACGTAAACCTCGATACCACACAACCGAATTACCAATTGCGGATAACCAAATTCGAAATTCAATATTGCGAGTATTTCACGTCGTTATCAATTCTCATTAATTTGAATACTTTTCGCGGTTGTGAAATAAAATATGATTAAAAGTTTGATCATTCATTTTATTTAGCCCCCGGAGGTGCGCCGCGCGACGTTGGAGTGAGGGCGCTACGGGCCCGCGAGCTTCACGTCACTTGGCAGGTAAAACGAGAAAAACTACATTATGAAGGATGGTGGGTGGTGGTGATGTGCTAAAAAGTCATCTTTTGCGTCGAAATTTATTTACGAGTTTATAAAAGTGTGCAGCAGTTGCTACATGAAACATTAATTTAAAAGTTGGTTATTCTCACAATACAACAAATCACATAAGAGTCATTCCTGCGATATCAGCGTTCTAGGGCGCCGCCCACTAACTTCACCGAGAAAAACTACATTATGATTCACGTCTGGAAACTTACGTGGATGGGTGAGGCTGCTTAAAACCTTTACGTCGAAATATATGGAATGAGACTCAGCCGGGAGATGTATTTTGAGCAGTCACTAAATAATGAATGAGGTTCTAAGTTTCAGACTCTTATATTTGACGGTATTTTTCATAATTCCTCGATATTTCCCTGCATAATTATGAGATATCTATCAGCTGCTATTTTTAACGTATAACGTGAATTTAGAAGAATTTGAGTCGAGTTTATTTTAACGCTCGATATATAATGCAGTAATATTTCAAATTGCATTACTCATAAATAAAAAAAAACAATGAATTGCACCATCAAAATTGACTGTACTTTTTCCAGTAGCTATGCCTTAGAAAAATACAAAAGCTTTGACCATATTGCAGCCGCCTCCTAGAGAATCCTGGCACGGTACCCTCCTTGGCTACACAATCCGCTGGTGGGAAGTGACTGAAGAAGGCAAGGGGGTTGAAAGCCCAGGGTCAGAAAGTGGAGCAAGTGCTGACGCCACCAGCACCACGATCCGAGGGTTGAAAGCTGCTACCAGATATGGAGTCGCCGTCAGGGCTTATAATGCAGCCGGCACTGGTCCCTTGTCACCGCCACATTACAGGCATACTTTGGAATCACGTGAGTTTACAAACGAGTCTCATACCGGATGTAATGTAAGGGACAGCTTAGCGAAAACGGATAGGGATTGCTCAGTCAACGAAACTCAACTACTTTCACAAGGACTTTATTTTGGAAATGAAAAATACTACTTGTGCAAGTAGTTCAGTTTCATAGACCGTGCAACCCCTCAGTTTCCGGGAAGCTGTCCCTTACACCTAGTATTTTATACCTACATACTTATACTTGTTTTCAGCCACATGTTAAAAGGATAGTGTTAAGTTTTTCAAGGTCAGTCGCTAGTGAAATTATGATAAAAACACAGTACAAGTTACATTGATAATTATTGTTGCAAAATTAGAAAATAGTAGGTTTTTCTTATGTTAGTACTTACTTGTATAAAAAAAAAATCATAAGTATAAAATTCAACACTCATTTTACTGTTCAAATACGCAAATTGGACTTCGTTTGACGCTTTACCTAGAAAGAATACTCGAAAAGATAAAAGACGATCTGATTTCCAGACGAAATTATCCTCACCTGTTTCCGTTTGATCTACCCGCCCGCCAGTCAGCAATTTCTTTCTCAAGTTTATTATTTGAATTGTAACACTCGTGTAAATCACTGTCGTTAGGTCAAAGAAAATTTTATAGTAGAGTCAAGCTCATAGTAAAAATAATAAGAATATAAACGATATACTTGAGCGTCAAAGATATTTCAAATATGTTCCAGTATCTTGTCTCTCCTATATTTTTTACTGTAGATACGTAAAGTAAAATGCTCAATCATCAGATTTTAAGTTAAACCAAAAGAGACCAGCAGACCAATATTTTCAAAAATTAACCGCCCGTATAATTTTTTATCGGCTAGATTTCTAATCTCGAAAATTGCCGTTTTTATTACCGTTCTCGAAAAATTCTCGATTGGGGCCCAATAACGAATTCGAAACTTGAAAAGGTCCTAAGTTTTGTCACGGAGCCGCATGAATAAATCCGGCCTATCGACGGAGAGCGGCCATCGTAAATTTTCCCATCAAAATGCAAAATGGTTTAATTGGACCGTGGCCTCCCCGATCTAGGTCGAACGATTCAGAACAAATTGATAGCACTTTTTGAGCATTACTTTGTTTCCATTTTGTAGCACAATTGAGTAATGGAATTTTCCGTGACGAAGTCCGAAGCCGATAAAGTGTCAGGTTTTTAAATGAGTGATCAACAACAACGCGCTGACGGAAAATTGGAAATATTGGAAGCGCAGCCTGATGAAAATCACGTTGATAGGATAATCTGAATATTTCTTGGAAATGAGGTAGCGCTGTAGGTACAATAAATAAAATACGTACAATGAAAGAGTAAAAAAAAAAAAAAATGCTAAAAATTACTCATTTGTATGATCGAGCCATATTTTTTAAAAACTTGAACTTAAATATGCATACGAATGAGTAACAACCGCAATACATACTACTTATTTGGCATGCGAAAGTTACCCTTTCGTATGCGCATTTCGAATCGAGTGATTCAAAAATACACCTCTTTGACCCTGCAAATAAAATTACCGAAAAAGGCAAAGCTCTTTTCCCAAAATGTGTCACCATTTTAATAACGATGTTACCGAGTAAATAGTTTAGGTGAGTGATCCTCTTATCGTCAGCGTCGACGCGAGGACCGGGCCCGGGCGTGGTGTCGTGCATACTCGTATCTTGAGCGGCTACATTGCTCAAATAGTGTAAATAAAAGTAACAGTTGCAGTAACAGTTCCCACTTGTATAATCTAGACTCTGCAAACTAAATTCCCGAGAAAGCCAAACCTTTTCCAAAAAAATGTGTCACCATTTAAATAATAATGTTATCTGTCCAGTAAATATAGAATATACAGTTTTAATTTAGAAGATGGCTGCAACCCTCTCATGGGGTAGATCGTGGGTAGATCAGCACATTTTTGTTCTACGTCTTTTGGAAAACTTACAATTTTTTCTGGATTTTAAAACATAAATTGGCTCGATCCGATGATCAGATGAAAATCCAATATTTTTTTATATTTTCCAAAAGTTGTTCAGAATCATGGGTCAGACTACCTCACAAGAAGTTTGTAGCTATTTATTGAACCACCTGTAGTTTAGGTGAGTGATTCTCTTATCACAGCGCCGCCGACGGGAGGTCCGGAAGCTGTGTCGTGCGTGCATATCTAGCGGGGCCACCGCGCTCAGGGTGTCAGGGCGCCTGCCCCCCGGGGACGCGAGGGGGGGCTTTATTACATATAGTTACAATACACAAACAACCATTTGATTGATGAATGATCATTTGACCAAGCAAAATCACTAAACCAAATTCACACCTCTTTTTCCAAAATGTGTCAACATTTAACTATGTTATTTAGTAAATAGTTCCTAAGTGATCCTCTTATCACAGCGCCGACGGGAGGTCCGGAAGCTGTGTCGTGCATATCTAGCGGGGCCACCTCGCTCAGGGTGTCATGGCGCCCGCCGCCCGGAGACGCCAGGGGGGGCGTTATTACACACTACACGCTGCAATACACAAAGAGGGACTCGGACCCTTTGCTGCCGAGTCAGGACGCTTATTTGAGAGTGCAGGTCAGTGTTCAAACCGTAGTGATGAAGTTGCTATATACCGGGTGTCAGGGACAGCTTATCTCACAAACTGATAGTGTCATAGTCATCAAAACTGAAGAACTTTCACGAGGATAGCTTTCAGGAAATAAGAAAAAAGACTTCCACACACAAATTGTCAGATGGAGGTGGTCATTTTGTATGGGGAAGTAATACCTACTTTTTATTTTCTATAATAATTTCCTTGCGAAAAATTATTAGTTTCGCTAACTGAGCAACCCCTATGAGATTGTGGAAAGCTTCTCTTTACACCTTTTGTGTAAAATGTTTCTTAATTTGAAATATTTTCATACCAGGGAGAGGAAACGACGGTATCTCGATTGACACCATACGCTGAATATGAAATAAGAGTTAGGGCACACAACGCCGCCGGTGATGGCCCGTTGACTATTCCTTCCATCTGCAGGACTGATGAAGACGGTAATTACTATAACAATACCTTTATGGTGGTAAAATAATTTTCTGGGCATATTTTTAGGGTATAAACGAACCCGTAAATGTACGAATCTGAACAACTTCCCGCAAGGAACATAGGGTAAAGATGAAAAAAAAAATGGGCCAATCCCATACACCTTCTTTAAAAATGACTTGACTAGAGGGCACCGTTTGTATGATAAAATTCTTTTTAATATTTCGACCTATGTTTCTTGAGGAAAGTTAGGTACTGAGTTTCTTGGGTTCACACATAAACTGAAATTTAGTTAGCTATTTCTTTTTCATAATCAAAATTAACTATTTTGTTTTCAATCGCGAAACTTTTCATCTAATCGCTACAATTTTTCAGTGCCAAGTGCTCCTGGTGGCATGAAACTAATTGCCCTGAGCGAACGCTCGCTAAGAGCATCATGGCTTCCTCCCCCAGAGCCGAACGGAAGGTTGACGCATTACACGCTTTATGTCAAGGATTTATCAGGGTAACTGATTTAAAAACTATAACTATTTTTTTTATAAGGTTTAAGACTCTTCACACAATGCTGACAGCACTAGCCGGAAATCTGGCAGTGCGTGCATACTGCTGGCAGCCCCGGCGGCGGAACTGTGTGCCGGAAGCGTAATTAATAATCACATACATTTTTTTTTAATTGAGATTCATTTATAATCACGTTAATCCAGTTATTCATATTCCAGAACTCAAGAGCCAAATATCACTCGAATAAACGGTTGTTCAGATAGCGATGGGGCTATAGAATGTATGAAGACACTGAGAGCTCTTCGCGCGGGAAGAACTTATGAAGCGTGGGTCAGGGCAGCAACATCAGCCGGTGAAGGGCCTCCTTCAGTTGCTGTTGCTTGCCAAACCAGCTCTTTAGGTAACCAATCAGATCTAAACGTAAAAATATACAGGGTTGTTTGGTAAGATGGGTACAAATTCCCCGTGAGCTAGATCAGCCTATGTTTCTGAACAACTTTATTTCAACAACTTTCGGAAAATCTCAATGGTTTTTTCATACAACGTGTAGCGGATTGGGCTAATGTGTATGCAAAGACATTATTTTGTTATATTTTCTAAAAGTCGCAGAACAAAAGTTGTTCAGAGACCTCATGTAAGGAAGGTTTGCAACCACTACCAAACTTTTTTGCAACCACTATCAAATTTAATTGAAATGAAAACGTATTACTATTTTGTTCAGCACCAGCAAGAATCTCATCTTTCGGTGGCATGGTGGTGGGAGCAGCAGGAGGATTGGTATATTTGAGATGCATTGTCGGTGGAACTCCACCGCCAGCTAAACGTTGGCTGCGGGCTGGAAGTCCTTTGCATCTTAAACCACCGTTTCATCTTGACGGAGACGCTTTACTGATCAGAAGTGAGTCGCAGATATTTGAACGTCTCTATGAAAGTAATTTCCGTCATCAACGAAATTTCTTACTTATACTTTTTAACAGATGTGGAACTCTCACATGCGGATAACTACACTTGCGTAGCAGAAAACCCTCACGGTTCTGATTCGGTTACGTGGAAAGTTGTCGTATTAAGACCACCAACACCCCCTAACCTGGCCTTATTGGAAGCTAGATCGAGAGAATTGGAGCTAGAACTACGGCCGGTACCAAGAGCTCCAGGATATGCGGTGCCTAAAATATATAGCGTGCACTGGAGGCTTGCAACCCCTGATGTAAGTATTCTGAAGCTCACGAAATTCAAAGTCTATAACTTTCTCTGATAGCGTGTCTATTCACAGGGAGAATGGCGAGTTCAAGCAGCAAATCCAGGTCCTGTTATCCTTAGCGGACTTCGCTGTGGTTCTGCCTATAGAGCTTATGGCTCAGCCGGTGGTCCACCAGGGTCAGAAATAGCTGTCAGAACTTCGGGAGGCCCGCCAGTAGCTCCACCTGATTCGAGGTGGATCAATGCCAATTCGACTCATGCGAGATTTGATACCAGTTTGTGGAGTGATGGTGGTTGTGGACCGGTAGCGTTGAAGCTGGAGTGGGTGGGATCTGGATTGACTGGTGCTAGAGATGTTCCAGTGGGAGGAGAAGTGATTTTAGGAGGTGAGTTTCGATATTTATATGAAATCTTCTCATTTATTTGTTGGAGTAAATGTTAAAATGCTTATATATGTTTTTTCTCTAGGTCTTATACCAGGTTCAAGGTACCGTGTAGCAGCGCGTGCCTCGAACGAAGCTGGTTTGGCTCGTGAAGTCTACGAGTTCTCCACGACGCCTTCGGAAGGAGGGTTTGCTGAAGAAGTAGACGCTCCGTTCCCTGCTACTGCAGGAGAGTTAGCTTTATTGCTAGCGCTGTGTGCTGCGTTATCACTAGCGGCACTTACCATTCTGGCAATCCTTTTGCGCCGAAAAAGGTAAGAAATACAGGTGTTTTTTTTTGTAACGAAGAGATACGATAAAATCACGAATCTTTCACGAGATTTTGATTTTAAAAGTACCTTTTGTTTATCATACTACCTACCGCCATTTGGTTTTGTTTTAATTATACCATAAAAAATAAAATCTGCCATCTTTCACAAAAGCGAAACAAAGACGTCTGGTTTCATCCCTATCAAAAACGTGTAAAAATTTAATCCTCAAACGCCATCTAAAATTAATGCCCTCCGGCAAAGATTCCATTCCGAGCTGCTTCCGATCATTAAAAATCAAGCTGACGTAGAGAGAAATAAAAAATGTCCTTTGAACCCGGGTTCGTTACCAGTTGATCTGGATGTGACAAGGAGCTGACATAAGCGTCCACGGTCGCGCAATCGACCCTTCTCACACGCTGTCTCTTCAGAGAAAATCACGCGATGGTTATACCCTTCTTCTCGATAGACAACGCGTTTTTAATTAAGCGATGATAGCATTCCACCTGAATTCCACGATTGGAGTGGGTTTGAAAAACAGTGGTGTATTATTTTTAAATTAATACCGTGATAATATTCTCAAACACAATTATCTTACTTATAGACAATTTAATTTAAAAAGAGCGTGTGTGTTAAACACAATTATCTTACTTATAGACAATTTAATTTAAAAAGAGCGTGTGTGTTAAACACAATTATCTTACTTATAGACAATTTAATTTAAAAAGAGCGTGTGTGTTAAACACAATTATCTTACTTATAGACAATTTAATTTTTAAAAGAGCGTGTGTGTTAAACACAATTATCTTACTTATAGAAAATTTTATTTAAAAAGAGCGTGTGTGTTAAGCACACGTGTTGAAGTGAAACTTCTTTAACATTTTGACTTCCGTCCCCCCTCCGTGACGTATAAATACGTCAATTTCCTTCACCCGACCTTGAAATTTTACCCCCAACGCGCCTAAAGAAGTTTCACTTCAAAAATGTGCCGGTTCTATAAAGCAAAACACGGGATGGTAATACGCTCGTTATAGGTAACCGTTGTCGACTGTATGTCATTCAATATTTTAATCAAGAGACAACACATTCTTAATTAAGCGGTGATGGAACTCAAAGATTGAATTTCGGGGATAGGAATATTATAGGCAACCTACTATAGGTAGGTCTTCGTTATAATAAAATAATTAAAGGATTGGCTTACGACCTTCCCTCCACCGTAGTTCGGCGCTAAGCAGCTCACTAAACAGTGTTCCGCCAGTGTGTAGGAAGAAAAATGCTATTGATTCGATGAGAACGTGACTGAACTAAACAAAATTATTAACCATACTGACCATTTTAGTCAAGATTTATATTGCCTCCAATGTAATAGTTTTTTAGTCTTCTCTTCAAGCTCACTCAGTTCCATCGGGCTCAAATTAATTTGAGTCCAATGAGGTTTACAATAAAAATTTGAGTCCAAAAAGGGAACCCGAGTCAAGATCAAACCCCAGTGAGAAAAAATATTTATTAATAAAAAGAATCACGAACATAATAAGTTTACAAAAAATATTATGTTGGTGGGAAAACCAATATAGTGTAACAACATGGCCGTTGATGAAATTTTGACATGATTTCACGGTTTAATGATGCATGAATTCTCTCATCATTATCTGCGAACCTCCATTCATGAAAATGTATTAAACAATCCTTTAGCCATCATGATTACGTAGTCTTCTTCTTCTTCTTAGCGAGTGGATTTTCGAGTCGAACAACAATCAACAACCCGATAAACCCTGGTGTCAGAGTTTTCAAACCGCCTAGTAGCACAGCTATAGGCCTCTGACATGGTTTCAGTAACGACCACTATCAAAGACAGCGACCGGGACCGACGGCTTAACGTGCCCTCCGAAGCACGGAATCCTTTTTCTTTTCGGACAATCAGGTGATTCAGCCTGCAATGTCCTAACCAAACTGGGGAAAACCTCACAAAGTGATGAATTGACAAATATCAACTTTGTGTTCCCCCCCTGGGAATCGAACCCAGGACCTCCGGGTCATAAGCCCACGGCATAGACCACTAGACCACAGAGGTAGTTACGTAGGTATTACGTAGTATTTATGGAAAATTATATCGGCTCTACAAATGAGAACCGGCCGTTTTCATACAAATTGGGGCTATTTGGTGTGACACCATAGAAATAATATAATATGACTGTCACAAATTTTGCTGAGATTGCCGAACGTCATTTTGTCTTAAAATAAAAGTATCGTATACATATGATTTTTTTTCTATCAATAAGTTCTCCTTCCCATGTTTTGAGTTTTTCTGTGGCTATTAGTTTTTTTGGTAGAAGATTCTGCTTTTGATACATCTAAACTTATTTCACTCCTCTTGTAATATGTTTAGGAGTGATGGTGGCGCGGCCAGGGTTACTACAAGTGCAGAGAAGCCTGGCTGTGGCACTTACAGGGCACCTCCGCATCAGCCACCCAAGTTACCACCAGACCCACCAGGTTAGTCAACTATTAGGTTTTACTCTTCTACACTACATAAAATGATAAAAATCACGACTGCTTCGCAACTAAGTAACAGTAGAAAAAATATACTATCCATAAATCGTGATCTACTTATATTTGATGTCTCGCTGCTGTCACGAAACCCATTGACATTGAATCATAACTTGAAAAACTTGTGTTTTGTGTTATATTTTTTTGTTTACAATAACACTTTGGCTGCAGATGTGTACGAAATAAGCCCATACGCAACATTCGCGGGAGCGCCGGGGGCGGGGGCCGGGCCGCGCGCTTATACATTACAACTCCGGGCGCTAGCTCGACACGACGACGACGCCGCGCCACCGCCGCATCAACAGTGCTGCGATGGTAATATCACACTAGAATGCTTCAAAAGCGAAAGGCGGCAAGCCGCTCAAAATAGGGAGGAATCGGAGTCCAAGATCAACTTCGGGTTGCTGAGCTGAGCTAGCGCAGTTATTGGGCATCTTGTACATCAGACGTAGTCACGCTGTGAAGTAGTCTAGCAGAAAATTCTAGAAATTACTAAGTACTATAAACTATTAAAACTATGAAGGGGATATTATTGGTCAAGAAGCAGACATGCAACAAATCCATAAGCTCTCAACTCATATTAACAGTCTCCCTCCGTTTTTGTAGCTACTTCAACATATTGAAAATATAACAAAACATTTTTTCTTGTGTACAGAAGAGACCTGCGTGGACGCATGTGACGCTCAGCGCAGGCGGCGGCGGCGAAGGCATTACTGTCCCGATCATGGTACGGAAAATATTTACACCACACTAGGTAATTCCACATTAAAATGATTTATTTTACCAGCTTATTACCGGGTGGCAAAACATCAGTAGGGTAATTTATTTTGAATACAGAAAACGACTGTTGAATTCGAACTCTTCAAAGAGTAATAAAATTTAAATTTATTTGGAAAATGTCGTCAGTAAAACTATACTTCCGAAAATAAAAAAACTCAGTTAGTTTTTGACGTGATTTTTATTTGTATTTGTTTTTTTACAGGTTGTTCACAAGACTCTGGGAGTTGAGAAATGAAACTGCCAAATAATTAGTGAAATATATTCTAGTCAGTGTAATTAGCGAATTCTGCTGAACATATTAATATGTATACAAAAATTTATACAATAATATTGTCTATTTATATTATGAAGTTTTTCTTTCATCCCTTTCCCAGAAAAAAAAACACATTTTAAATATTTTACATTACATTAGAAATAGTTTTTCAAAGTGGCAATAAAATAATTTGTGTTTGTATTAAAAATATACCTAAAAATATTTTCCGCCTGAGATTAAAATATTTTTGTGAGGCATAAAGTAGATGTAGGTGTGTAGGTATCTCAATAATAATTGTGTAGGTACCATGATAGAGAATAAAGATCAGTCCAAGCTAAAAAAAAAAAAAAACTCAGCTGAGGCAACTTCACCTTACGTCTCTTATCCTCTAACATAGAACAGCGATTCACACATTTTTCTCGTTTTATCTTTCGAAAGCTGCATAAAAAGCACTCAAAGCGCTTATTCCACACTCTCCGTTCGCCTCACGTACTGCTTATGGTACCTAGTGCAGCCAGCCCTTTCATGCGGTCCGATCAAAAGATAATCTTTCAGAAGGAGCTGGGTAAGAATCTTATAGGTAGCACTTTACTGGGTGCGAAATGGTAAGGGTTTTTATTGTTACATGCGTTTGCACTTGACCCTAATCTTGGGCCAAGGCAGGCTAAGATTTGATCGATGGTACGGTACTCATTTTTTCACTTCTTATACCAGAGTACAGATTTAGGCAAGTGACAGAACATAAATAACAATAAATCACAGCAGAATAATACGCACAACAAAAGAATAGAACTCAGTACCTGATGTGTCTGTTTTTCAGAGTGAACAGACTTCTTTTGGGTAAGCATAAGCATGGGGTCAGCTCTTCCATCGTCGACTCTGTATCTGTCACGCTAGAAGAGTCAAGAGCAAAAAGGTTGTATCTTTATTTTCTTATTTTACACTTTTATGCAGCTCACGTTGTCGCACACTTGTTGCAGCTCCTTTGTGTATGTAGGTAGCATAACCCGAAGATCTGAAAAAATAAAACTACAAGTGTGTGTTGTGTGTAAGTAAACAAAGAAACAATAATAACTGAATAGCATAAAAATATTGCAAGTTAACTTTTCCATAAATTTGTGCACGCAAAAAACGATAAGTAGTTCTTCAAACATTACCAATACATAAATATTGTAGAAAAAAGAAGAAAAAACTTGCGATTTGAAGTACCTAAGTATTTTTTTAAGCACCTACCTAAGCTGACACGTGAAACTGCGGTGCTTAACCCCATTTATTAAGCTTAGATTTCAACTTTTGGAAGTCCCACAGATTTACGATTCTGATAAATAAGACAAATTTATCTTCGACGCTTGAAAAGTTCTCCCTAATCCTTTCTAGTCCAAGGTTTTTTTTTTAGGAAACTTTGTAACACCGCACTTTATCAAATGAATTTATAAGAAAGGTCAGACGTGCGCAAGCTTGAACGAGCCAAGTTAGATTGAGGATTATCGCAATCGCATCAGACCAAGTGTGGGAAAAGTCATATTTGTGAGAAGTAAGTAAAGAATCAAGTTTTTACGTAACCAAAAGCAATGAATTAAGTGAAAAATATCGCAATAAATATGAGAGACATGCGGCACACACAAGTTGAAAGATCCTACTAAAATGCAACGATCGTTTTTAAATAAGTCACTGAATATCTTAAGCCACGGATTATCCTATTTGATAACTCGGTCATGTTCCAAGCAGAAAAAGTTCCAGTCAAGTTTATCGAGTCACCAAATTATCCGAAAAAATAAAGTACGTCTATATCATATTACTTCTAAAATATAGAATTTCCAAGCCTAAACAAACTCCAAGTGATCCGGGTAAGGATAAAAGTGATCAAAATACTGTCGTGGAAGGACAAAGTTGTTCAAAGTTTGAGGAGATAAGTGGGATTGTAGATTAGTTGTTGAGGACCCCGGACCTATTAGTGGGTAATCCGCTTACCTGCTTATAGGACGCAGTTTGGTAGTTTATACCTTATTAAGATCGAGAGTGCGGTGACCGTAGATTACATAAGGTAAATGACCTGTTATAATCTTACGTAATAATTAATAATAACTGGTACCGAATAAATGATTTATCTATCTATTACATTAATTATCTTTTACATACATATATATAATCACGCCTTTATCCCTAATGGGGTAGGCAGAGCGTAAACGACCTTAACAAAGGTCGTTCCGTCACGTCTGACAAATTTTGAGGGTTATTCCAGATTGATCTGTACATATTGCAATAGTGACAGATTGTCAGCCCATCGCCTAAATTACAATACTGAAACTAGTAACTAGTACTTATAATTAATTAACATGACAACGCGTTGGTCACGTATTTAAGTCGTTTCTCTTTCTACTTGAATGAAATTAGTCGCAGTACGAGTAGAATGGTAGATGAAATGAAAACTATTATCCTACGTGTCTATTTTAATAATTTTACATTTAACTTAATACTGGCCGGAACAAGCACAGGATAGTGAGTCGTGGAGTGACCGTGGGTGGAGAGGCTTTTGCCCAGCAGTGGGACACTAATGGCTAGACAAGACAAGACAACACTTAATGTATAGTACACCTAATACTCGTACCTATTTTCTGATTTTAGAAGGACATAATAATTAGGTACGTTTTCTTTGCTTTTCTAAAAACAACGTGGTAAACATGGACAGTGTCGTTTATTTAATAGGTTATATTTAAGATACACAAAAAGCAATAAAACCTTCAGACCCTAATAGCCAACCATTGGCCCCATATGCAAATTATACTCATATTTGTATCTTATAACCAGACCCTTTAAACAGCACCCGTACCGCAATACACCCTAATTACACCTATTTAAATGCGAAAGTGGCGAGTGAATAAAAATATTATTTCAACCCTCTCGTCTCGGAATTCAGATGTAGTTCCAAACGAATTTGGGTATATTGCCGTATATAACACGTTTGTATGCAAATTTTGCCCCCAAAATCCGCCCTGATGGAAAATGGTCTCTGGAAGTATTATCAGGGCTGTGGGCAGGCCTCGGGAAAGTTTTGGGTCGAGTTGATAACGTTATACCTAAACAGGGCCGTGTCCGTGTGGTGTGGCGATTACCCTATCACACAGGCTGAATATTTGAATACCCGGAAAGTTGCGCGAGCTGAAATGAGGCTCATCCTGGCAGGGCCATGACGAAACGCTTATAACTTCTTAACGAGAAGTCGTATCGTGCTAGTTTTTTGTAATTAGGACGGACCAAATACGGACTAAATCTTGGCACAATCAGATCATCGCTAGGTGCAGCGGTTTTTGAGAACTCGAATGTCTCTGCCGGAATGAGCCTCAGCCTGGCAGGGCCATGACGAAACGAACGCTTATAACTTTTTAACGAGGAAAGGACTAGATTTAGTACTTAAGGACTAGTAAGGACTAATTACGGACTAAATCTTGGCATTATTAGAATCCAAATCCGTGACTTCGCTCTGCCAGGATGAGCCATACGAGTTGTCAACATACGGGATCTTTTGGTCACTCGGTAAACTGAGTTAAAGGTCAGGCATCTGATTTAACTGAATTAATTATAATTCTTGGTAAGATCTAAATATACGTAATCAGTGATTTTCCAAAGAATAAATATCGCGATATCTCTAGTAAAAGGCTTTATAAGTACTTTTGGTTCATAATAAAATAAGTATGTTTAAGTAGGACACATTTAAAATGGGGCAGCAAAAGTTTCTTGTATTGATTAATTTATAAGTATTCAAGAAAGGAAAATATTGGAGACAAATGATAACAAGGTACCTATATTGCTAATTTATTCAAAATGGAAACAATTAATTTCCACTAAGCCGACATTTAGACGTAAAACAGATTCCATCACCTTAATAGATTCTAAGGATTTGGGATGAATATCTTTGAATTTATAGGTAGTTATTAAACCAGCTGATAAGTACTTACAAAAACTGTTTTACCTAAGTAGGCCATAAAGAGTTTTAATTTGAGGGGAAGTAGTCTTTGTTAAAAACGAGGTTCCCTTTACATACCTACCTACATATTTAGCTTAAGTTCGAGAGCAACTCTGCCCCTTCTTTGCTGTTAAAGAATATGGGTCATCTAACTGTATAACGCTGTATTTTTGGCATGCTTATTTTCATGATTTGCATATTTTTCGGTATAGCGTCGCTGATTAAAGGTCATTAAAATTCAATTTTCTGAATTCAATTTAACATTTCCAAGATTGGCAATAACTTTTGAGGCCATGTACGTGATCGCAGCGGTAGCGGGAGCGGATTGTGACATTTAAGAACTGTGTACCGACATAACCTATACTGTACCTGGAAATATACGCAGATAGTAAAAAAAAATATTTATTTATTTAGTACCTAACCATTTTCTTCTTTTGTTCACCGAAATCTTCTCTGCTGGGCGTCGTTACTCTTTTATTAGTAATCTGCAATTTATATTTATTAAGGTTTCTCGCACAGACATTAAGACTGGCTGGCAATCGTTACGCTGACAAGAGTGTAACGTAACTCTTAAGATTATCATCATCATCACTTCAATGTTTATTCAAATACATAGCAACATGCAGTTGACAAGGACATGACAATTCAAAATTATTATGGGAAAGTATCAATTATATTATCCAAGAAAACAACGATTTTACGTTAAAATCTGCTCACTCTCCCGCTCCTGCTGACATCATAACTATGCCTGACCGCCTTAACCTAATTAGTCGTGTTACCTTAGGCTAGTATTACAGCGGATAACAAATGAGGAAACCTTGATAAAGAAGATTATCCGTCTCTGAGGCTCGAGCTCTGCCCACCTGCCGCCATGCTATATGGACGTCATTTACTTTTAATTCAAATTAAAAAAAACACAGATTTTGTGCTTCACACTACTATCGAGCCCGTTGGAAATAAGTATACAGAAAAAAAAATGCAGTTTTCTTTCTTTCAAAAAGGTTAGCAAACCTTTGACCTGATCGTCTTGTTTTAGGCTCAAATAATATAGTAGCTGGCTAAATTGTTCAGAGGAGATTTTCTCAAATTTTTGACATCATTCATCGTTTCCAAAATATCGCACGCCAAAATCAAAAATTCGAAAAAAAAATATATTTTTGTTTCACTAATTCAGTCATAACTTTTTTGTTTTTGATTTTCTTGAATTGATCCTTTTTGCACCTTACAGTTCTTGTGAATACGCGTCTTTTGAGCTTTTTTTGAATATCATATCTTTACAACTCTCCGAGATATAAGGGGATCGCGCTTTTTCGTGAAATCGGTGTCGATACTGGAGCGAACGAAAATACATTTCCAATGTCAAAATAGGTATAGCTTATCAAGTGATTCTGTTTCGACGATTTTCGATTATATATTTTGTGTTAATGTTATCAATGCTGAAAACTGAAATCCTACAAATATTGTAAATGCAAATATTTGGATGTTTGTTACTCATTCAATCACACTTTAACTACTGGACGGATTCGGATGAAACAGCACATATTTAGCTAGTATCTAATAAAAATTACCACAAATTAATGATAAGATAAAATATCATTGGGATTTGACATGGTCTGACGTCAATATTTATTGGAAATAAAATGGCACTGAGAGACTTCTTAGCTAAAGATAGTATCACATTGGATAACAAATGAGGGTCTTGAAACTGGAGACAACCCGTCTGCTTCGCATTAATCACTTGACGAACTTGAGCTGCCTATTTCCACCTGCCTGCAAGAGCTATTTCTATTTCTACTTATGTGTCATAGATAAAATTTCAATAGAATAAAAGTTATATTTGATTACAATCAGCCAAGCCCATGCGACATTACATTACAAGTTAAGCAAATATGCAAAATACTCTTATGGACTATTGGTGCGTAACCGAATATATTTTATTGTATTGTGCATTACTAGACGGTAAATGTTGCACATTGAATCTTGAAACAAGACAGTGGTATTTGTAAGTGCGACAGAGATAACGCTTTACAAAGTCGAACCTAAGCTGATGTACTATATTTATGGCCGTGTACTGTTGTTTTCCTCTCTCCGAGTTTGATAAATGGATTTCCTTACACAGATTTTATTAAAAAGTTAATTAAATCCTGTCTGTAATATCGGCGAGGATCGACAGACGGATCCAAACAATTACGTTTAACATCCATCTTCTTCTTCCATGACATGTCGATATTATCTTTTATCTCCAATTCAAGATTGGCGTAAACGTACTATACTGAAAGAGGAATTCTTTTGCTGAAAATAAACATCCAGTGAAATAAATAAAATATCCAGTGTATTGGAATTATTTAGTGATTGAAATCAAAGTCAACACATAATTTGCTACGGTTTTGCTACGCTAGCGATGTAGATAACAGCTACGTAGTGTAGCAATGTAAGCAAAACATAAATACTTTTGTCATAAATACATACTTATTTTAAAACAAAAATCTGAACTTAATAAAAATGCTTTCCATAGAATCATCCGATATTGGGACAAGTTGTATGGGAATCCAAATATTTTTCGAGATTTTCCAAAAGTCGTAGAGCAAAAGATAAAAGATGTTCAGAAACATGGGCAGAGCTACTCCATGAGAGGTTTGCTGTCATCTACCAAACATCCTGTATCTATACCTCTTGTTAATTAACTAAATAAATAAAAAAACTCAAAAAACACCATTTCTCTGTAATTAAGTAATTAGCTTTGAAGTTTTTTATTTTACGCTACACAACGCTCGGTGTACATTGGGAATGTAATTTTCATTAAAATAAAAAGTACTTTAACCAGAGGCAGAGTTGCATATAGAATGTTTAATTAGCTGCAGAAATGTATGTACGAGTTTACCTAGTTCCACCGAAATGAATGAATGTTTTCTTGAAAATACAAAAAATTTGGTAGATGGCTGCATTACATATCTTCCGTGGGCTAGTATTTTAGTAAAGGAGATATCGGGCAAGGCCGCTCGAAACGGATTAAGTTTTTTCAAGAAGCTATTAATGGTTAGTAATAAAAAAACGTATATTTGCATAATGTATTAAACGAAATTTCTTGAAAATCCATAAATAACTTCATGAAGTATTTTCACCCGTTTCAAACGGCCCTGCCCGGCGATTGCCTTACTGACTGTATTATATTTTCTTTGTCTATGGTATGTTGCTGAGCAATTTATGTTCTAAAATTATGGAAAACTTAAAAAATAGATTTTCTTTCATACAAATTGGCTGAATCCAATGATCACACAAATATTTCGTTTAAGATTTTTGAAAGCTTTGCAGCCATCTTCCAAAGATCCTGTAACAATTCACTTGGATAAGGTTAAAAATATTGAACACGTTGAAGAAAACTTTAGTCGTTTTGTGGAAGCACAAGGCATACCTTGTATATACGTTCTTAAGTAGCCTCTTTTGCCGACTAATGTTCCGGTTTCGACGCCGCAGTGTGCCTATCAAATATGGAAAGCTAGGATGGGGCAATGCGAACCGCATTTTAGAAAAATCCCTCCAATCCCAGGCTTAATGTGGTTTCCATGTTAAAAATGGAAGTAGCTGGATAAAGAAATCGTTTCTACAAAATTGTTCCGTCCGTATTTACTTATTTTATAAAAAAAAATACGAATAAAACATTCGTAGTGTTTTAACATAAGTAGCGTGTAATTGCTATCTTTGCTGATAAACAGACGCCAAACGAATCAGCTGCTTCTGTTCATAAAGTGGGGGCCAGTGTTTACTTAAAAACATAAAAAGAAATAGATAAACGTTTGTGACACCTCATAGATTGCTTCACCCCATATGGGAATACTAGACTGTTGCTGGTTAGTATGTACGTACGTACAGATGGTTAAGCCCAGTGTGAACCACGCTAGTTTAATTTCAGTAGTTGGGAAGTGGCGCAGTGCTCCGGCGAACATTCACTTTGTAATTTTGTACCACTCGCCCGAACTACTGCAGTCCTGCCTAGTGCCGCTTACGAAGTTTTACTTTCAACAACTACACACAGGAAAGATTAAACATATCATAAGAAGTTAAGGATTATTCATGTAGAATATGCCACACTCATAGAAAATTACGATTTGTTAATGTCTTTCATAAAATGCCTTTCATATTTTAGATTACCACCTACAGACGCTATAAGTGTGGGCCACAATAATAGTTACATTGCGTAGCAGATAAGGAAATGAGTAAAACTGATATTTGGTCATCAACATTATAATGCTAAGTTAAGGAGATGTATTGCGCTACAAGAAAAACTCTGATTAACGCATACTGTTCCAAGGTACTCTAACAACCTATAAACATCACAGTCAGCCGTTATTTGCAGACGATATGATAAGTAGGTCATAGAAATATCACTTCAAGAAAGAACAGCATAGCGACACCAATTTTCTTCTAACGCAGTGACATCAATTTTCCAATAGAACGCTCCACAAATGACAATATTCTGCGCATCTAGCGCGCTTCCGCCGCCACTTTTTATTATATGAATGAGAGTTGGATCTTGGAGCTTTCCTCGTCTTTTCTGTACCCACCGAGATGGAAAATCGCTAATGAGGCTGAATACTACTCAAAAGAGAACACTCAGGGGCAAATTTGCCTATTCCGATGTCTTCCTTTGTACTGGTATTTTAATTTGCTCTTTGCGAACGCCTTTTAACTTTGATTGGTGTGCTACTGAGATTCATATCAAAACAATAAATGACTAGTAGCTGTTTTTATCCAAATAACTTTTTAATACTTTGTAGATCTATCTATCAATAATAACTCTCATGCACTAATCACCTGATCAAAACAAAATTATTAAAAAATTAACGTAATTCTAAGAAAAACGCGATGCTTTTTTTAAATAATCCAAACGACACTAATGACTCCCTAGACGTATAATTAAAAAAAAGCAGGGTAGACAATTAATAAATGTTCCAGGCGTTTTTTCTTGATTCTACGGCGCGGAAAATCGCAAAAGGGTTTTAAAGTGGTGGATAAAAGGGGGGTGTGGATTAACAGTGGGAGAAGGGGGGTGGGGGGAGGACAAGCTCGTTAGCGACAATTTTTCTCAAAGCTCTCTCGAGAGAATCGTCACAATTCCGATTGACGAATTACGGCGGGAACAATGTGCCGCGCAGTCGCACAGCTCTGCCCTGATTAAAAGAAATGGATTAGATGGGATGGACGTTATGACTGGGACTGCTTTTTTAATCTGTAAACAGGCTTACAAATAAATTGTATTTTTATAATAAAAAACACCCGTGTTGCCCGTGTGGTGCCGGGTTAGAACAGCATCATCCCATAACTTCCTGCGGGTGTCGCAAAAGGCGACTAAGGGATAAATCCAGGGAATGGGCAGTAGCGTTCCCTGTGAATGGAAAACTTCTACTGCGCTCACCAACCCGTCTGCCAAGGGTGGTGATTCGAGTATGGCATATACCCCCAAATTTGGGGAGGCCCATGTCCAGCAGTGGACTGTTGGCTGATGATGATGATGATGAATATAAAACAGATCGAGATTTGTTTTAAATAGATAAATAAAAAACACAATCTTATCTGTTACCCTTAACTTTTACTATGCCGTACAAGCTCTACCCCAGAAGGTACAAAACAAAAAAAGAACCAATAAGTATCTGTATCATAAATATAACAAATCAACTTTTAAAGTAGGAAGAAATTACACCATAGAAACCTTATCAAAAATGAGGTGCGGAAAGTAAGCGATTTAATAGCGGGACGGGGGAGTATTAAAAGTTAATTTATATTAGTTCGCGCGGAAACGTCGGCAACGGAGGCTAATTACCAAACTAATTAAAACTGTCGATTCTGCAATTAATCTCTTTTGCCTCACAGCCGTAAGGAGCTTAGCGGAAAATACCTATACCGGGAAAACATCGACATAGAGTACCATAAAAATGTGTTGCAAAAAGGATTAAAAACGTGTGTACATGCTACAAAATGGATTCGCCTAAAAAATCAAATTACGAAATGTATTTCTATTGTAGTTTATAAAATTTTAAAAGCTTTTAAATTTTTGGGTAAGTTACCTATGTTTGTTTTTTACCTTTATCAAATTATAAGGAAATATTTGGTTGATAGTAAAAAGATTGATTTATAAATGTAAAAATTCTCAAAGACTTTTTAATTCCAAGAATATTTAGGTTGGCTAGTTTACTGCTTCTGATTATAAACACGCTGACGTAAACTAAAGGTCAGTTCACATCGGGAAGCGACACGACGCCATGCGGCGCGATGCATCTCGTTGTACCACGAAGTGACAGGCCACCGCGCGGTGTGATGCCCTGAGGCGTTGGCGGTATGATCGCATATTATAAAATGGCGTTAAGGATGAGCCAATAATTAGATTCTGTCCGTCGCCGTCACTCGCAGCCCCGATCACAATTTTCACTTACGGATCCTTGCTTCATTGTCTGTATAATAAATCGATTAAAATGCGTTAGCATAGTTGTTTTATCTCACGATTGCCACTTTCACATAGGTACTTGTGAGTGTAAACGAACCTACACGCACATGCCTTAGTGTGCGTGAGTTCGGCATAGTAATCCTGTAGATAAGGGTGCGTGTCTGTACGCATAAACAAGCACAAGTATGACGACAGTCGGGAGATAAATAAAACAACTAATACAACTTCAAAACTTGTAATCTGAATTCCAAAAATTTCGAACAAAAACACATTGTCACTTGATTGAAATGTTGTTCAGTTTAATAATGCCATGAAACTATAGGTATAATCCCGATATGATAGTGAAAGGGAAATATTTTCATTTTGTTCTGTTATAATATTATTATTTTATTATGATTATTATAGCTAGCCTGTTAGATCAGACTGCTGGTCGAAGGCCTCTGTAATAATAATAATGATAAAAACTGCCAGACTAATAAATATTATTTTTAATATAATTCTACACGAACCAAATGGATCATTGCCTTTACTACATGAAAATATCTCATTCTCACGTCACGGCAGAGCTCTCTTCATGTCACAGCAGAGCTCGGTAAGCCGAGGTGAAACAATGGTTTGGAGAGCTGTGTATTATAAATACAAGAGACATGCAGGTACCACTAACCAATTAGTAGTATCTAACATGAAAAGCCGGAATTGGACCTCACTAATGAGCGGATTAATTCCACATTATGTAATCAATGGGAATGAAATGTCGATATTCAATTAGCAGTGTAATCGGTTTGAACTCTATGTTGCGTCGTGTCATGATTGTCGCTATAAAAATACGGCAAATTTATCTACAAATACCCTGAAGGATGTTGAACAACTTTTCCAAGGAATATAGGTAAGTCGAAACTTTTCCCGGTCAAGAGTTTCGGTGCATTGCAATTTAAGACTAAACAGAAGAGCACACACAAATAATAACACTATTTCAAAAATCTACTTTGAATTGTGCCAAACCTTCAGGACCCCATTTTTGACAATTTGGGAATTTAACCCCATTGTTGAATTCCCAAATTATCAAATTTTCTAAATTTGTAAAGAATACAGCCTATCTGCCTCCAAAGAAGTAGGCGTGATTCGAATTACAAATTGTATTGACAATTTCAGACAAATAGATTGTAAAAGCCGCCCCGAGATTGGACAAAACCCAATCAGACAGGCTCATTTACTGCGATTGCCTGATGGATCTAGATCCAATAATGTACGGGAAATGGAGATTTAATTGTGAAACAATGTGCGACAGAATATTGATGACAGTTATACAGTACAAACTACTGAAGCGTAGCGTTTGGATAAACAGTCCATGAACGCGTAAAGGCGTAAAACGTTAAGTGACGTTCAGTTAAGATCTGAGGCACTTGGCTTCGCGCCATCTAGTTCGAACAATAGCAGTACAGTCTAAGGCTAGTTTCATAGTCAAGCTGTCGAACAACAAACGTTTTAATATCCCTGTGAAATCCTTAGTATCGCGCGTTTCGTTGAACTGTCTGTTGCTATAATTTAGAATACTGTTCAATTTAAATTTCTTGGTAAAATTTTGTTAGTATAGAAAGCGAAAGAAACAATATGGGGTGTGATGGGATCTACCTCCTAGTGGTCCACCCCGGGCAACGGCAACACAGGCAAGCCTGTGAATGAGTCCGGCTAAATGATCCCAACATAGTTGTGGTAGGCTCCGCAAGGGGCTCTGGCTTGCTACCACCCTCTTATCGGGGTCCGGCGCCAAACAGCTTGCTGAACACAGTATTACGGAACACCGTCGGTGCGTGAGAATGCCAGTGCCCTAACAGGCATCCTCTGGGTTTGCTCGCTCCATCGTTGATTCTGCTTATGTAAAATTTAAATCAACTTATTTCTACAATATCTTCTTCCATAACAAAACTTTCCTGTCTTTGTAGTGAATAGCTTCAGATACGTACAAGTGTCACTTGAAGTTTCTTAACTAGACTACGTTGGAACTCAACTAGAGTTCGACGAACGAAACCACCTATTGGCCTAGATCGGCATTTAGTTTCAGGATCGGCATTGTCGGCAAGTTTGTCGCATCGTGAATAGTTTAGGCCACAGAGGGACCACATGCAGTCAAGCTGAGTTGCTGTAAATATACTGGGTGAAAGAGCTTAAATATAGAACACTCAGCAAAGGAATTCCTTCAAACAAAATTAAACGCAAATAGTAAATTTACCGCAGACAAAAATTTTACTGATGTTTGATTTAAACATAATATACTATCGGCATATTATTATAAATATTACCAAACCTAAAATGCTTATTAGATTAGGGTAATTTCACCCCGGAAAGGGCGGTGCAGCCTCTCACCTCGAGATGCATCTTTAAGCAGCTTCATGCCGCGTCGCATCGCGTCGCTTCCCCATGTGAACTGACCCCTAAGAATAAAATCATCAATTTCTCATCCATCTCCCTCAATTAGTTAAATAAAAAATATAGAAAAATACTAAATTCCGTGCTGTTTCTAAAAATATTCAATAATTTAAAGTCTCGTGAGCTTGCAGAGTCTGAATAAAAACTTTCCAAATGTACACATCATTAAAAATATGAACATGGAAGCGAAGAGAATATGAAACACATTTTTATTTTTTATTAACTACCTCCGCGCTTTGTGTAGTACAGGCGGATCCGCGTAATCTCTACATATCCCGTATTCATTAAAATACACATCAATATATTTTTTTTTTTTCATATAAAAGTGCGCGTAGTCCTCCGAATGAAAGTAGGATTGTTACCAATGTTATTTAATATTAGAGTTTTAATAGTAAATTTTGTGAACAGACATACAGAGTTCACAAAATTTTAACGGTTTCTAGTAAATTATGCAAAAATACACACAAAAACAGATTTTGAAGCGAGAAGCAACCTAACAACCTACATAACTTTTAATAACCTTTTTCCATGTATGATAGTATTTTTGTTACATAGGTAGCTTTCATACAAACATAAACGAACATTCTTTTTACTCTGACCACATCCCCTCATCGGGATTCAACAGAAACGCTATCGCTAAATAAAATGGACGGATAAACTTTATTTGGTAAACTTTGTGGCGTGAAAGAGGAAGTGCGAAAAGAGCCACTTTGGGTCGAGACGGCGAAACAGTAGCCAACTTAGTTATAGGGCGACTAGGGCGACGCCTACGAGACCGCGGTTGCGATCCCCGCTCCGGAGCGTACCTCATACAGCATATCTCACTAGCGATCCAGCGTGGGAATGCTGCTGGAGTAATGGGAACGTTTGAGCCAGGTACGCTGCGGGGCGGGCTCTTTGATTAGGTGCCTAGTTTTAATTTGTTTTAAGTTTTGTTTGTTTGTATATTATTGTGATACGATTTTTGTAAATACCTATTTCTTGTAAATTTGTAAATAAAAAGTATATAAGTTATAGGCTCATCTGTAGGGTTGTAACAAAACAATTACAAAACTGCTAGTATATTAATCCCTTCCTTTGTCTAGGGTACCCAAAGAGTAAAAAACGGGACCCTATTACTGAGGCCCGTATTTATAATAAGCTCTCAAGTGTGACAGCGAGTTTGAGTTCGTATCAGAAATGTCATTTCAGTACAAAACGGCCTGTCAAATCCATACTTAATATTGCTCTCAATCTTGAGATCGCTTTATAAATACGACCCTGAGACTTCGCTGTCTGTCTGTCCGTCCGTCTGTCACCAGGCTGTATCTCATGAACCGTGATAGCTAGGGAGTTGAAATTTTCGCAGATAATGTATTTCTGTTGCCACTATTACAACAAATACTAAAAAATTGAATAAAATATATATTAATTATCCCATACAAAAAACATAATATTTTCGCTTGTTTTTGTAGATAATGTGTCGGAGGCTGTTTCTCATGAACCGTGATAATTAGATAGTTGAAATTTTCACAGATGATGTATTTTTATTGCCGTATAACAACAAATACTAAAAGTCCGACTCGCACTTGGCGTTTTTTTTTAAAAATAGATTTCACAAAAGTCGTAAACGCTCAGTGAATTCACAGCAGTATTACGGAAATTACTTTGCAATTCACGAATTTGTGTAGAATTCACCCCATCCGGTTTAAAACATTTGCAGTATTCGTGGAAATTCTTTTCTATAGCTGTAATGCAAGCTTATTTTGTAAATGCAAGTACTGTAGTTATTTTGGGTATTCATTGCAAATAAGATGCAAAAAAAAAAATATCAAAGCTTTTTAGGGTTCCGAAAACATCGCGCGTGAGTCCACTGCTTGGCCGTTTTTTTTTTCAGTACCACTTGCGGCTTCATTATTTCCCTCATCCTTCTTTGAAATTTTCCCGCTCAGAATCATATCCGGCTGATTGCATCGCTGACTCTCGGGCACGTCTCGTCCCGACACCATCTCAGCGTCGGTCGAGGAGAAAAATCATGGCGTCAATCGAGTTAGGGCGCGAAACGGCGGAAATGGACGTCCTCCGCCACCCTGTAAACTAACACCGCCACTGCCGCGGCGAGGAAGCCATTTGGAAGAGATTGAGTTACGTTGACAATAAGATAGAAGGCTGGATAGAAAAGCTGCCAAGAAGAAGCATCACTTTTTCACTGAAGACTGAAAATGCGACGCGACGCGTCGCGACGTGCACTTTCCAAGAACTTGATACGATTAAGTATAAAACTTTATTCACTATGCAAAATGATAGACATTTCATTAACAGAACTTGAAATTCCGCCTGTTAGGTACTTCGTGGTACAAATGACATGTATCTTCAAGCAGCTTCGCGCCGCGTCGCGTCTCGTCGCGTCTCGTCGCTTAACGGTATGAACTGACCGTTACTTTGCGAAAAACATACTGTATTTTGTTTAGAATCCCTTCTAGCAAAGCTTTCAACCACAGAGTTTGAACACACAATCGTACTCGAGAAGCAATGAGAATGATTCCCTGAAATAAATAAGGCTGGTGAAGACGCCGCGAGTGCTTTCCGATGGAGAACAATAAAATTATTTTAGTGAGAGCGCCGCCGCCGATTCTATGGCACTTCACTTGACGTTCCGTTAAATGGGACTTCGATGGAAAGAATAATTACGCTGCAAGGAAGTGGCTCAAAAAAGTAAGTGTAGCTATAGTTGTTTACGTTGTTTTCAGGAAATGAAATTTATTTTAAGCTTTTCTATACTAATTGTCTGATCGAGGTGGTCATTTAGTATGGGAAAGTAAAAAAAATCTGAATAAAATCGTGGTGAAAGTTGTTCAGTTTCGTTGACTGAGCAGTGAGCAATCCCTATTAGTTTCTGGTACGCTGTCATATCTTGCCAATCAGCCTGCCAAGAATGCTTATGGTGAGTATGGCAAAATTTTCAGGATATACCTATTGTTATTTACACTTACTTGTCACAAGTTTCAGCTTAAGTTCCTTAGTTACGAGGAATTTTACTCCATAATTCCTTTGCCGTAGAACTTAATTCCTCTGTCGCGGGAAAGTTGTTTATTAACTTCTCGTCAAGTGTAGTTAGTCGCTGAGCGGATACAAGTTACAAGCAATAAGTACACTACGAGTTAAGAGTCTCAGCGGAAATTTAATCGCACTTCATTTTGAAACTATGATTTTCAATAAAAAAAATTGCAATACATACCTATTTCATTTAAAAAAAAATGATTATTTGATTTGTTTTAGGATCATTAATATTTTTTTAACATTAATATTACATTAATATCCTATCTTCACTTTGCTCTTTGAACACGCCATATTGTCTTTTAATCTTGGACAAGAAAAACATTTAAACACCACTTAAATTTTGCTAGTGTTTTTACAATGAGTATCTGCTAACTTTTTAAGGGAAAATGTCGGTATAGCTTCTGAATTTCGAAGTAAAATATAGAGGGTATTGAAGAATAAGTATATTTATAAAATGAGTAGCCACTAGAACGTTTATAAAACCAGTCTTGAACCTACCCGTTGGTGAACAAGAATCAAAATAGTTTGAAAAACTCTGAAAACTAAGTCTCTTTCGATACAGACTGTATTAACCTGCACAGCCTTAACTAAGCTGAAAGCTAAACTTTTCACAACTTTTTGAGTGAGTTTAGTGACTTTAGAACGTGCAAGAAAATTCCGTTTCTAAAGCACGTCAAACGAATAACTCATATTTCGAGATCTAAAGCACTTTGACGGCATTGCGAGTTGGAGGAATGCTGCTCTTGCCTGCTAATTAGAGTGCACCGGTGTACAGTCGCCTCTACAGTCGGTGTACAACAGTTCCAGCTACCTTGAACGCATGCACTTTGCTTTGAAACTTTTTTCCCTTGTTAGTTTACTGGAAAAGGTGTGAGATCTACGGATGTAACATTTGGGAGACTATTAACCAGACTGTAATTTATTTTTGTTTATACTTAAATAAAATATAGTTTATTCGATAGATCAATTTCATTTGCATGCACATTCTCCCTATTTACTAATTATAGCAATTAAATAAGTTTTTTTTTGCATCAGTGTAGCACGTAACTACGCGCTGTAGCACATTGCTACGAGTTGTAGCATATTACTACGCGTTTGGTTATGTTCGTAAACTGCGTTTTTTTTTTTTATTTGATTGATAATCTTTATTGCAATGTGTAATGCAACTTTTCTCTCACACGTGCCTTTTCATGTTGCAGCTTTTATATTCCTAAAATGAGGTTATTCAAGCTAAAAACTTCTCTATCTATCAAGCTTCATGTCTAAACTTTTCGTTACCTCAAAACTTTGAGTTTGAAGTATAGTAAATTGATTTTACTATGGAGACGATAATGAACAATCACTTGCCATAGTTTCACTTCAATATAAATAAAGGTAACTATAATGTAATATATAACTTCCATGCTGGACTGGGAGCGATAGAAAAACGTAGAATGTGCCAGCTGTATCTCTTCCCGGGCATGCTATAAAAACCAGCTAAGGGATTCAAGGGTTTCAGTATATTGTAATTTAGGCGATGGGCTGACAACCTGTCCCTACAGCAATATCAAAAAATATCCTACTAATCCTACTAAAAATAGTAGGATCCTACTTCCTACTATAGTATTATAATTACAAAAGTTTGGATGTTTGAATGTTTGTTACTCAATCACGCTTCAACCACTGGACGGATCGGGATAAAACTTGGCACACATGTATGTAGGTTAGGTTCTGGACTAGGGGTATTTTTAACCGCGGAAAAACCTCAATTTTCACGGGAAAACTCTTGATACCACGGGCGGAAAGCTAGATGAATATATATGAGTAGATTTTGCCCAGGTAAACATAGGGAACCATGGAAAAAAAAACAGTTGTTCACCCAGGTGGACCAAGCAAGTGAGGTGAACTACGGGAAACGAGAGATTGCAAATAATGGACTAGGTACTTAATGCTTTTTAGATATTCTTCTTCTTCTTCTTAGCGAGTGAATTTTCGAGTCGAACAACGACTCGATAAACCCTGGTGTCAGTGTTTTCAAACCGCCTAGTAGCACAGTAATAGGCCTCTGACATGGTTTCAGTAACGACCACAATCAAAGACAGCGATCGAGGACCGACGGCTTAACGTGCCCTCCGAAGCACGGAATCCTTTTTCTTTTCGGACAATCAGGTGATTCAGCCTGCAATGTCCTAACCAAACTGGGGAAAACCTCACAAAGTGATAAATTGACAAATATGAACTTTGTGTCCCCCCCCTGGGAATCGAACCCAGTACCTCCGGATCGTAAGCCCCGGCTCAGACCACTAGACCACGGAGGCAGTATATGTATATGCATAGTATAGTTTTTAGATAGTCATCATGATCTGACAATGTACACGTATCAGGTAGTTACCATGATACTCTCGCCGCTTTTAGAACGCCGCGCTAGTTACCGCGGCGGCACTTTACTGTTTCAACTACTCCATCGAGTGGTACACCGCAACAATGTGGGGTTCTCAGCGGAACACAACCACAACCAGTTCCAAATTTGAATAAACTTCTTTATTTTATTGGGTTATTCGAAAAGTTCTGCGCCATGCCTGTAGCCACACTTTGGAGTCATAATAATATCATAAAATGTAGTTAGGAATTTTATATCAAAACATTACAATTTTATATTATGATTAAAAATAATTCATGATAATATCAAAATATGATAAAGGTACTTATCTGCTAAAATTAAAACTAGATTTTTAATCTTTCAGTAATATAACAATTTCAGTAAGATTACTTAAGAAATTTTGTAAAACTTTCCATTCGATTAAGCACACTTCCAATACCCGCTTAGTGTGCATATGTATTTGTTACCTCAGTTGTGAAAATAAACTTTACTAAACTTTCTCCCCCTTCATGCTACTCACCTGATCTGACATTTTCACTATACTAAAAATATCCCTGTCCTCATCCCGCCGCCCCGGTCGTGATCTTTTAATCTCTTAATTACATGGGAGCCAGCTCAGCCGGTTTCCCCAAAATAACCATACAAAGTGCCCTCACACCCCTCGATATGAATTATTCTTTCTTTGGCCAGCTTGGCGCATATTTACATTTTATATGAGAGCGTGCGTCTACGTGGTAATTTTGTCAGTTCTAAATTTTTGCGGCGCCAATTTTCCTTTGCTCTTTGTTCAGTTTTTTCAGCGTTCCATTATCGCTTTAGTCTGTATAACAGCGTTGAGCTAAAATATTGCAAATTATAAAATCGTGGGCAAAATGCAGTGCTTGTATTTTATTTCATTCATTACAACTCTTTTCAAAGAGACTGAATAAAACTGAATGAAATTCACAATCGGATTTTATGATTAAGGATTTAAAAAAAAATTGCTCACGTAATAAGGAAAACTTTTTATTTTATGTACACTTTTTGGTACAAATTTCGTAGCAAAAATTGCTTTTATTAAAATAACTAACTGACAGGTCTTTAGCTTATAATAAATTTTTATTAAGTGAGATGGTTAAGACTTTTGAAATTATTGTATAGGGTTAATTCTAATTATATTTTAATTTCTAGTTGACACCTTATAAGTGCATAAAATAAATTAAAGCTATTTTCAATAAAAGTTTCATTATGTAATGACTACGGTTTATACCTGGTGTAAGGGACGGCGTACCAGAAACTATACCTATCTATAGGGGTTGCTCAGCCAATGAAACTGAACAACTTTCACCGAGAAATTCGTTCTGGAAATGAAAAAAAAGAGTGAAATTTGTTCAGTTTTATTGTCTGAGCAACCCCTATCAGTTTCTGGTACGCTGTCCATTTCACCCCGTGCAGCTCGTTGAAGTAAATCTTCATGAAAACGTTAAAAGTACAAAGGTGACGCCGGCGTGTTGCAGCCATAAACCTGGACCTCGTAAACATGAAATGGAAGGCTTCATAGCCATTTTTGGAATAAAACGAAAAATACGATTCGAGCTTTTTAACAAGAAGCTGCAACTAAAATATTCTGCTGATATTTTCAACAAGTTAAAATCAAACATGATCAAGCATTATAGTTGAAAGGTTCTAATTTTTTTATTAAATATCATATTCTTACAAACATGTTACAATTTTAAATAAGCCAGGCATTGCATAAACCTTCAGATATTGCGTAGGTAGTCGTTAAGAGTGATTATGGTTGAAGGCGGATAGCTACTTTCCATTATTTTATAAAAGCACATTATGCAAAAACAAGTCACAAGTTCATTAGAGGAAAGGAGAAAGGTTTATACCCAGATTTTCAGTCAAGCACACTCGGCAAAGATGAACTCCCCTCCAACTATAGGGACATAAAGTCCATATTAAAAGCTATAAACTATAAAGAGCATGATTTACACCGCTTTAGTAGAATGTCCAGGTCCACGACCAGCGATATTGGACTCGTAAAAAACTCTCAGTTCCTTCTTATTTTTAGTTGGGGGGTTAATGAACTTTCCTAGTTTTCAAAGATTTTAAACAGTTTAATAGACTTCTGATTATTACTGGCAGATACAGCAACCGTAATAAGGAAATAAAAAAATTGTCATACATGTAAAAGCAACTTTATTAATGATATTTGTGTAGTTCGTGAAACAGTTAACATTCTTTCATGTAACAGAGGCAACGATTTATTTCCCCAATGTAATTTGCGCTAGCGACAAATGACTAACGATTTCAACGAGCCACTTGAAAGCGTTGATTTAATTTCAGCGTCGCCGCTTGATATAATGCTCAACTAAATAACGCGGACACCTCCCCCCCCCCCAACTCCCTCCCCTCACCACCAGCACCCCCCTCACCCCCCACTGCTCACTTTCCAGATTAATCTTCCACATGCCTCAATGTCATCTGCCGTTGCAAATGACGCAAAAAGTAATGATAAATAATGAATGAAAGATATTTTCCATTCGGTGTTTCAGTGCTTCTCTCCGTTCAAATTACGCGTAATGGAATGGCGAAAACGACTCGACGCTCTTCTTTTGTTACTAATAATATTTTCTGCTTGCAAGTTTTAAAATATCTTGTATCCTATTGTTACTTATTTATAAGAAACTTGATAAAATGAAAGACTGTACAGAAAAGGTAAAAGTGCTGCTGGGTTCTCATTACGCCCATTTTATTATATTGAATAAAATACAAGCTCATTGCATCTAGTTTAAAAACTACTAATAATAATTTTAATCTTGCTATTTTCAGAGTTAGAATAAATTAAAATATTTTTCAACCTTTCTGGAAGAGTGTATGATCAATTTATGTAGCTACTCAATATAGTCGCCCAATTTACTAGGCAGTCACAACACGCGAAAAAGCAAAAACGAAATTGATGTAGCTATATTTGTTCCGGGATTAAAAGGCTGTCGATATTGGCTGTTTTTCCACTAGACGGTACGGCAACGGCACGATAACGATACCGTCACGATACTGTGGCTCTGTTTTTCCACTAGGACGGTAATATCGTCGACGTTATCGTCCACCTAGTTCCAATCTGAGCGCGCACACAAACGCATGCTTCGTATAAATACAGTTTAGCAGGCCGGCGACGATACCGGAATCAATGCCATTCCGTTGCCGTGAAATGGAAAAGCGTGCCATTTAATTTCAATGATTTTCATACAATATCTCTTCCACGATACCGTCCCGTTGCCGTAGACGTGCCGTCTAGTGGAAAAAAAACCATTCTCGGGTCGCATTCCACCGATTTGAATCAACGCCAGGCAATATTCAGCCGAGCGACAAATCAGCACTCCGATATTGCCTTCATTTGCGCATCCACCTCGATATATGGAAAATCAGATTTTACGCCGCGATAGCCTTATTGGTGAGACGCTTGACACATTCGCGAAATGTCATACCGAGGTAATTTTCTTTGAAAATGTAAGCTAATATCATGGCTAATATACACATAAGTATCCAATACCTTGTGCAATTTTGTTTATTACTACCCTGACTCCAAGAATGATATCTAATAATTATTTTATATCTACACAAGCCCTGTTCCACTCCAGACAACTTTTATTTAGCATCTTATTCCAAGCAGTCAAACAGCAACTTTCTAAATTCGTGATAGAGCGTTTATCGACCCTAGAAAATACTTATTTCTATACTACGCAAAGTTGTAAAACAAATAGAATCGGCCATTTTACCTTAACATCCGATTTATACTCAAGCTGAACAGTTTTTTTTTCACCAATTATTGTTTACCATTGGAACACCGAGCAGTGGCAAAAAGGGCTGACAAGTGTCCCAAGAGATCTTACAGAGGCTCGCGATGTGTGATACGGTTTTAAATAAAAGTTTCATTTGGAACCCACGATTTTAACCTCTACACTCACCGTCCCTTACACCTCTTATTCTTTGTAGAATTAATAATAATTATAATTTTCTTGGGGGAAGCCATTTTTTTTTTCCTTGAATTTCCAGATCTAAGTTATGTTCAGTTTCGTTGTTCTACAAAGAATAAGAGGTGTAAGGGACAGCTTCTCGCAAATTGATAAGGGTTGCTCAACAACGAAACTGAACATTACTTAGATCTGGAAATTCAAGGAAAAAAAAATGGCTTCCCCCAAGAAAATTATAGTCTGATCGAAGTGGTCTCTTTATAAGTGGGAGACATTTTTTTTTTCCTGAAAGATTTCCCTGGTAAAAGTTGTTGTGTTTCTCTATTGAGCAGCCCCTATCGGTTTTTGTGTAGCTGTCCCTTAACACCCAATATTGGACATTTTGCGTTAACATTTTCTTAGGAAACTAAGACAACATCTACGATTGTTACTCTATATTGAACCCCACATAAGTCGAGCTGGTGTATGAGAAAGCTAATATTGCCCTGAGGACTGACCCGGGCTATAATGAGACGTTTACCCTAACATAACCTAACCTCACTGACCAAATTGGACTACAGGCGGGCAGTAATATTAACAGTAACGTTATAGAGATCCTAGTTTTCTTACTCCCGTTACCTACTGTAAATAGATAAATAAATTTATTAATATAACAAAATACTTTCATCCAGCATGTAAGTTATTCAGACCCCTAAAACCTCCAGAAAAGAAATAAATAAACATTAATTAATTATTATTAAAACACAAAACGAATATTTAACAATTTACATAATTTTAACATGTATAAAGAATAGGTAATTTAAATTATTAATCATTCGAAATAATACATACATAAAATCACGCCTTTATCCCTAATGGGGTAGGCAGAGCGTCGACGATCTAAACAAACATCGTTCCTGCATGTCTGACAAGTTGTCAGCCCGTCGCCTAATTACAATACACTGAAGCCCTCGAATCCCTTGGCTGGTTTTTACAGCATGTCCGGAAGGAGATGCAGCTGGCACATTCTATGTTTTACTATCACTCCCAGTCCAGCATGAAAGGGAAGTATTATATTTGATTAAAATTTATTTATTTATTTATTATTATTTTTATTATATATAGAAATTATATTTGATTAAATGGCCTTTTTCGTTTAATAAGTATTTTATCTACCAAGAACAACAAATTAATAGTTGAAGCGAAGTGTTTGGAAAAACAGAGCAGCAGTGAAAATTCAATATCCATTACCGCATGACAGAATATTGCAGTGCAGTACAAACAGTGCCGACAGTGCATTGTCAGCGCGCGCCCACGGTACAATACACAAACGGGAGTGGGTTGAAAAAAAAAACGCATTGGCCACGATTCGGCGTATATATACCTAAGATTTAACTTTCCGTCTTAAGCAAACAGAAAAAGATAGCAATAAAGACGGACTTTTTTATAATCCTGTCACATAGAACTCGTTAAAAAATTCAGAGGATTTTAGTCGGGATCCGTTCACATCTCGACTTAATTAACCATAGATTTTTTAAGTAACATAATATTTAGTGAATAATAAATCGCATATAAAGAAGAGTTCTACTTTTTATTGATTCATATATTACGCACAATCCTACAATGATTTGATTACATTAAATATTTAAGTGTTTTTGTTAGTGTAAGTCATGATCATGACACATTTTAGAAAGTACTAGATTTTTATACTTCACCTAATCGACACTACTTGGCACTCACTCGCCTGTACCTTAGACCAGGCAGTAGCGGTAAGCCATGATGAGCTCTTGAGCCAAGCTCAGCTAAAATAATTAACATTGTCACAATAGTGGTCGTCTGCCTTATTAAAAAAAAAAAACAATTATTGTAATCCTGAGTACAGTTAAATTTTGCAGTATAACATAATAATAAATATGTCCTTTAACATTATAGGTTTAGGGAAAATAAGATGAATTTGTCATTAAAATACTACAATTACAATCATATTCAAATTCTACAAAATATGATTCATAAAACTAAAGACTCAAATTTTGCTGATAGGTACCTTTTACAATATAAATATGACATGACAGTTAAAAACATTACCAAATGTACACTTACTATAATTAAATTATTGCAGACACTCTTCTAATTTGATTAATTTGTACTGCACTCCATTTATTGATAGCTGTAGTCTCGAAACTTTTACTACGATATTTTATTTTGCTAGTTGCATCTACATAGGAAAATGGAAATAAAACTGATACAAATAATTTGTGCTTTAGAAAATATATTTTGCGTTTACAGAAACTTACTGATGTGTCCCAAAAAAATGTTCCTATTTATTCACGTTGTTATAGAAATTACGACCATAGTAACTAATTTTGTCATGCATAATGTTGAATTTAAGGATTTCTTTTTATTTCATAAAATCGAAATTCTTTATTTCATAACTATAATGGGGTTCTCGTTGGTACAGATCGTTTTGGCATTGTTTCAGTCACGACTATTTAAAAAATTTGTAGAATACTTAAACACAAATCATTTACAATGTAAACATGATCAATCTTATTTGAATAAACTTAGAAATACGCAGATAACAGCAATATTGGCAACCTTTACAATGATTGTAGTTAAAGTTATAATTTTCTGTTTCCTTATTTTATATCATCACTGTTTTGTGTTACCTGACGTACCATCTATTGTGGGATTCTTTCTACATCTCAATCTTATAATGAGTGACTGTCAATATAATCTCGATTACTTTGTACTGCATTGGCATTTAGACATAATTTCATATCAAATGGAATTTATGATAGAAACTGTTGATAGACCCAAAATCAACTCACAAGAAATTGAAGAGGAAGACGTGTCAGTTTTCACCAATTGGAGTATTCTCTACGATGACATTATAGAAAGCTTAAAGCTGTTCAATCATGTATTTGGTACTCAAGTACGTCCTGTAATTGTGTTCTTTTTATTTAATTATACTAGCAACAAGATGAGAATATTTACACGTTATTCACAGTACTAAATGTATGTAGCTATAACTTTAGGATGCGCTAGTGCCACTTTTATCATTAATATATGTTTAACTTTTAGATGACAATCATGTTGATGGCTTTGACATGTCGCTATATTCTATTTCTCTATATAATGGCTGCAATGGGAATAACAGTAAGTCATTTTACCCATAAAAATGCTCAGTGAACTTACTTTTGAAGACTATTATGAAAGTCATGCTGGCGTGTTTCTTTTTGATGTGTCCAAATTGTTTTATTTTGCGGTATTTTCCATTCTTCCTGAGTGAGACTATTAAAATCGAATATAATAGTAAAAATAAAAACTTTTTACAGGGCGTGATAACTCCGGTAACTGTTGCGTGCAACATAGTTGCGTCAGTGTATATGCTGTTTGAGCTCTCTCTGTTGTCATCAAGCGCTCAGCGGGCGCAGAATAATGCTGAGATATTTAGAAGAAAACTGGCTAAGTTGCTAATGGAGTCAATAAACGGTAAGTAAATCTTGTACGTGTATTATTAAACAGTTTATTACTTTTTTCTGCAATCTTATCTGTGCCTGAGTGACAAATGCCTTTCATTCTCGCCTTGAAATGTCCCAGGTTATCAATGGAGAGGCGAAGCGTTTTCTGCTAATAAATATTGGTTTATAAGCATCGTCCATCATAAATAGAATGTGCTAGCTCCTTCTCTTCTCGGGCATGCTCTTAAAACTAGTAAATGGAATCGAGGGTTTTAGTGAATTGCATTAGAAGGAATGGGTTGACTGACAACCTGTTTCAGCAATCTGGAATAACCCACAAAGCTTGGCATACGTGGTAAAATGACCTTTGTTTATGTAGTTGACGCTCTGTCTACCCTATTAGGGACAAAGGCGTGGTTGTGTATGTATGTTTATGCTTTGTAAACGAAATGTTAGAAATGATCATAGATGTCTTAGATAATAATAAATCCGCTTTAACAGCTAAATAAACAGAACTGCCTCCGTGGTCTAGTGGTACCTATAGGTACTGAGCCAAGGGCGGTGCCGGGTTCGATTCCCGGCAGGGGACAATGGCTTTGTGTTATTGTTTCTAGTTTGTTTAGGACATTGCAGGCTGGTCACCTGATTGTCCGAAAAATAAAATGATCCATGCTTTCGGATGGGCACGTAAATAGTCGTTCCTGAGCCTGTTTTCTCTCTGGTCGTGTCAGTAAGTCTGTCCCATCAGAATGAGATATTATAGAGAGTGCACTAATGTGTTGCGCAAACACTTGAGCACTAAAAAATTGTTCTGCTGGGAGGACTATTAAATAGAGATGCATTTAATGCTTTTATTTATTTTTCAGAGGACGTCTATTACAAGCCGGTTAAGGACCTGCTCCGCTTGGTGTCAACTCGGGCTGTGCAGGTGCAGGCGACGGGTTCCATCGCCATGGACATGACCTTGCTCCCAACGTGCGTGTTCTTCTTCATACACTACACCGTTATAGCACTGCAGTTCAATAATATCCTATAAACACACCTATGGAGATGTTTAATCGCTTGCAATAGTAATAAAAAAATTAAAAAAAAGCATTAACCGCAACAGTGGACTTCTTCAAGCTTTAGAACTGGAAATGTTTTGGCATTAACAATAATAAGTAGGAATACCGGGTCGAAGGGACAGCTTCTCGCAAACTGTTTAGTCAATGAAACTGAAAAACTTTCACGTTTTTTTTTTTTCTGGGATTGAATAATAAATTCGTCTCCCCATACAATTATTGTCTGATTAAACTAGTCATTTTGTATGGGGAAGTAAAAAATATCCGTTTCCCGAAATAATTTTCTGGTTACATTTGTTCAGTTTTGTTGACTGGGCAATCCCTAATAAAATCAGTTTGCGGAAAACTGTCTGTTCATTTCATTGTAATGATGGCCATTGCTGAAACCCTGAAAAAAACATAACGATATATAAAGTTATACCTATTCCTCTGATGATTGTAGTAATATCATTAAATTAAGTAGGTATTATAATTAGTTATGTACCTAGTTATTATTATTAAAGTTAATGTTATTCTCTCCTATGATGATTTTAATGTAAAATTTATTTTGTTACATTCTTATTTAAAGAGGCCCTCTTTCGTCTTTTCTCTGTAAATATTACCAACTTTAATAAAAGTAAGAAAATATTTTTATTTGGACATTTATTTCTTGAACCCTCAATCAATCAAAGCATATGTCATTTTACATAAATTGACAAGAAGACAGGTAATAAATAATTAGTTAAATTGACCAAGTAGATACACACGTAATTTTATCATACCTTTTATTAAATATGTGATGGAAAGTGAGTAGGTTAGAGGTTACCTCGAATAAATATTGAATGAATGTAAACAAATCAACATATAATAAATTAATTATACCAGTAGAGTTTTACCTACAGTACTACATAGCTGTTTATTAAATGTTCCACTCAACAAATTATTAAAAAGTAATCCTACTACACTGAGTACATCAATATACGTACATTTTTTTTTCTTTAACAGACTTAAAAAATGATATCCACCATGCAACGTATTTTCAAAACCATGCAACGTATTTTCAAAGAAATATTTTGTTCAGTTCATATAAATTGTGTAAAATATATTCTGTATGTTGAAAATTTACTGGGAGTTTATAGAATTGTCGGGTTTTGTGGACCAGTTGGGAAGACCATCTTACACATGCTGACTTTGTTTGATATGACAATGATGATAGGATGTACTTTTGGAGTGTTACGATATTCATTCAAATTTTCCGATTTATTTGTATTTATATCTATTTATTCGTTAATAACAATTACATTAGGTCTACTTTATTCTAAAAAATTTGCGGAACTTATGACAATCCTTCATGCCCACCATACTACTTATTGTGATGACAAAATATACACAAGGAATTTGAAAACAGTTAATATTATATCTATTACTTCAATGCTCAGTATATTTGCAAGGAGAGTGTTTATTTCTATATCAGTTAGTATCAATTCTAAATATGGATTAGCTGGATTTCGTAATCAAATGGAGTGTCCTCAATTATTTTTAATCTTGTCTAAAATTTATTACGTAAAAATGAACTCGCTTTACATGATGGGTTTTTATGTAATGTACAGTATAATGATGGTTATATCTGAACAACTAGCATGCATTACAAGATCTGTTGATAAAAAAACTATCTCGAATAATGACGATTTACTAATATTTCTTCAAAAATGTGGTTTGCGTTTTCAAAGTATTTTGAAATGTGCTAAGTTGGTTCATACAGTGTTTGGATTTCAGGTAAGGTGCCTGTTATTAATAAAGCCCGTGGGATTGACGGCGAGTTCGTATCATAAATGCCATTACAGTACAAAACGGCCTGTCAAATCCGTAATATTGCTCTCAACCTTGAGACCGCTTGAGTTACGCGGACTTAACAATTTTCTATCCGTAGTACCTCAATATGCATGTGGTTCGGAATCTTTGTGTCGCGGTTTTTATTGATTACAATTACACAAGTTTTTACTGTTTTTCAGTTCATAGTCATATTGGCATCATCCTTTTACTACTATGTGAAAGTCCTTAGCATGCTTGCAACCAGACCTAATGAGGTAATTTCTACTCGTTCTTTTGACCACGTATTAATAAACAGCTCTCAAGACTAGCAGCGAGCTTGAGGACGTGTCAGAAGTGTCACTTCAGTACAAAACAGTCAGTCAAATTCGTACTTAATACTTATTACTCTTACGTCAATTATTTCTGATGTCTTCTTGCATCATTATAGTGTTGTTTACATTTCCAGGGAACATTATCTAAAGTGGTTTGGGTGGTGGATTCAGGTATCATAGTGATCATAATGTTCGGAATGGGAATGATGTTCTGGAGCGCACAGAGTTTACAAAATAATGCTGATGGTCTCAGGCAGGCGTTAGGGAGACTCGCTAATAGAAATTTGACGAGTGAGTTTTAATTTTTTTTTTAAAAGGAAGATATTAATAAGTGAGTCCCTTCGATAGCCTGCAAGGGAGAGGAACACATATCAAGGAAAATTTCACGTTTATGAGAAGAACTTATCTACTTACCTATGAAAAAATATACACTATACTTTTTTACCTTATCGTTTACCTAGATGCCGTGGTTTACAAGAGCAGCAAGGATCTGTTGCGGCTGGTGGGCACCACCGGCGTCCGCGTCACGGCGCCGGGCATCCAGCTGGACATGGCGCTCTTCCCCGCCTGCATCATGCTCTTCACCTCCTATACCATCATATACTTGCAGTTCAATAATGTTATTTAAGGGTCCTCAGATATCTAAGGGTCAGTCAGTTGACACCGGGAAGTGACGATGACAGGCTACACATTGGGCTGCATCATATTAAATAAAATATTCTTCATAATAATATCACGCTCTTGAAAAGTGCTCGCAACGACCTCGCGTCGTGTCGCTTCCCGGTGTGAACTGACCCCTACAATTTCCTTTATCATAATAATTATGTACCTTAGAGAAAATCGTGAAGAAAATTTATACGGTTTCATTGTAGTAATAATTTCGATTAATTTAATTTTGCCGTGTGTAACATCAAAATTTAAAAAAACATTAAAAGTAAAATCAAAAATCAAATCAGTATTGTTAACAATTACTACTGTTGGTAACAATATCAAATTGAAGTACCTAAGTGTGTGAAGAGCTATAATAAGCCTCACTAGAGCGCAGCACGAACCTCGCCCACGGATCATCATGATACATAGTTTTAGTTTGTGAAGATGGAGACTCAAATGCATTACCAAGCATATATTCCATTACCACGTTTGAACAGTTATTATTTGAAAAATATTTGTGTCCTATCCAAATACTAGTACCTATGTTTATTTAAGCCCTAATTGTAAAGTTCATATTATACTAAGAGAATCTCGTTTGTTTTCTTTCTCGTATAGCTTAAATTTAATGTAATAAGCTTTTAGTTACAGTTGAAAGTTTTATTAGAAGTTATACTTTACCTCAGCAGCTTGTCGATACAACAAACTAAACGTCAAGACATGTCCGATAGTAAGCAAAAACTTTGACAGGAACGAATTTCTACGTCAAATTTGTATGTCTGGATGAAAATAAAATTATGTAAAATAAATATGACAGTGGTTAATTTAATGAAGTTTTCAAAACTCTCTATGAAAATAAAAATGGGTACGATTAAGTAGCTGAAACATTTTTAAGTCTAATTTCTCCAGCGATTCAGAAAAAATGTAAATAGTGTCGGGCGAAGGGAGGGGCGATAAAATGAAAATGAATCCCCCCCCCTTCTCGTTAGCGTTCTCCGCTCTCACCGATTGTCAGTTTTTACCGCCAGACACAATTTCAACTTTATATTCAAAAAGCTTTAGGTTCAAAGTAGACTGCTAAATGCAAGTATAAAAATCCGGTTACAAAGAATGCATAAAATGCTGCTGTACAAAGGATTTTTCTGAAAATGTACCAGACGTAATTTCTAATTAGATGACTCGTTACCAGCTTCGACATCGGAATGTGATATATACTTTATTTTCAGGAAATTCTTGTGCAGTCAGTACTTACAAAGGGTTTTTTGTAGTGCATATAAAATTCCTGCCTTCATTGGTTAAATTTTCCAGCTTTATGAATATCAGTATTAAATAAATAGGGCACATTTAACTGAATGTTTTCGTTGCACAGTAGTATAGATAAGTTGGATAGAATGAGCGCCAATTCATTACTAGATTTTTTTCATGTTCAGCTTTTCTTTGTTTTTAAATTTGAACATTTATTTGAGATAGTTTGTACTCGTTTTGTTTGTGTGCTTAACTTAAAATACGATACAGAACGAATATTCCGAATATTATAAAAACGCACATTTTATTGATTGGATGTCCATGACTTTAGAAGGACCCCAATCGACCTCCCTTTCTGATCTAAGTAGCGTCTTATAAAGTACATCAAAACTATATTAAAAATGTCATTACGATATAAAAATATGTTAGACTTTACATAATTTACCATAATCTTGTTATCTTAAAAGGGCCACCTTGACCTGACATTTAGAAAATAGGTTAAACGTTATGTAATGATAACTTTCAAATAAATAAATAACATAATTTCTTGAGAAAATGTATTAAAGATTATGATAGGCACAAAATAAAGGAAAACATTAAAAACTCTTCAATAGTGACGACATTTCATAATTGTCTTCTAAGTTTGGATAATCATCGTTTAGATATTACAGAATATCTATTCACCAATCTCTCGACAATCTTATATGTTCTATACAGATACAAAGACAGAACGAAGAGATTGGAGAGTACAAGTACAAATTACTTTAAACATTGATTCCCAGTACTTAGGCCCGTATTTATAATCAGCTCTCAAGAGTGACAGCAGGTTTGAGTTAGAATCTGAAATGTCATTTTAGTACAAAACGGCCTGTCAAATCCACACTTAATATTGCTCTCAAACTTGAGATCGCTTTATAAATACGAGCCTTAGTGGCGTTAGCAATGTTCTAAGTACTTTGCACTTGAACTTTCCATTCTGTGCGCTAGGTATCGACGCGGCACTTCATGCGATCACCTTGCGACCAGACAAAGGCGTAGCGAGAAAATGGCATTAGGTACGAGTACAGCACATTTACTGTAAGGCTGTCAACATCAACAGACACAGCGGATATATTTTGGTAAATCTCGGTATTGAGCGGACGAAAATCAACTTGAATACATCCCGATGCAATTCCATTTAGCTTGAAGTTTCTGCGATATTGTAAGATTCTCACAAATTTTGAGTAGGTACAGACTGGTACAGATTTAGTTTTTGACATCATACTATTAATGATTTATTGACTGATAAATTACGTAATTTAAAATAATGACTTTAAGATGATTAAAATTTTTATGGACATGTCGAATATAATTTGTAAAATGTTTGTATCACATACATACATACATAAAATCACGCCTTTATCCCTAATGGGGTAGGCAGAGCGAAAACGACCCAAAGGTCATTCCGCCACGTCTGACAAGTTTTGAGGGTTATTTTACAGATGATTTTGTATATTGCTATAGTGACGAGTTGTCAGTCCATCGCCCAAATTGCAATACACTGAAACCCCAATCCCTTAGCTGATTTTTACAGCATGCCCGGGAAGCAGCTGGCACATTCTTTGTTTTTCTATCACTCCCAGTCCAGCATGGAAGTATTTGTATTGCATGCTGATATTGGCAAGTTATTAGTGGAACTGATATATCATCGCCTATAACAGCTTATTACCTGTAAATTACACAATTAAATACCGCCAATTTTTCTCGCAGGACGGACATTTCTCATCTTCGTTTTATGAGTTGATCAATTTATCCACATCTACAAATAAAAATGATTACATTTGTGTGACCTTGTTTCATTATAATAAACTATTGATTTGGGCATTTACCTACATAGTCTACATACTATGAAGACCTGTAATTGGCTTTCTGTTTTTATTAATTTTAAGTACCAATAGTAATAGCTGTTGGTTCCTAAAAAATAAAAAAAAATAAAAAAACTGTAACAAAGCAACAAAATTGCTTTAGGGGATAGTTTCTACGTGTTCTTTCTAGATCATAATCATTACATTGTTTTAAGGAAATTATGTCGTGTACAAGTATAAACAATGTTTATTTTAGTTAATTTATTAAAACACATTATTGAACTGCAAGTATATGATGGTATAGGAGGTGAAGAGCATGATGCAGGCGGGGAAGAGCGCCATGTCCAGCTGGATGCCCGGCGCCGTGACGCGGACGCCGGTAGTACCCACCAGCCGCAACAGATCCTTGCTGCTCTTGTAAACCACGGCATCTAGTGACACATTCATACTTTTGAGATATCTCAATCTTGACATAATTTACAGATAACAATTTATTGACATTATGTTTAGAGAGTTAGTTAGAGTTTGACATTATGTTTTTATTATGCTTATGTTTGGATATCAAATTAAAATGACAGTGAAGTCACATTTATTGTTAAAAAAGTCCTAAACATTGAATTCAAAAAACAAACGTTAGACAGATTAGCACAAAAAATATAGAGAAGTGAGATCAGAACATATATCTTGTATTTTTTATTACTACGTTATATCCTATAAGATGTTGTAAGACAGCTATCAATGTATAACAAATCTATATCTTAATAAATACTCACTCGATATACATTTATTTGAAAGTCTTGCCAGCGCCCGCCGGAGCCTTTGACCATCGTTCTGTAAGCCCTGTGCAGCGTTCAAAAACACTCCGAGATACACCACAATATACAGTATAATGGTCACATTTAGCATCCAAATCATACTTCCTAATGATTCCTGAAACTAAGTAGCACTATATGAGTTCCTATTCCTACTTGGATTTCTAACGTTTTCACTAAATATATTTATGTTCGCAACATAAATTATTATTATAGTGGCCAGTATCCGTCAAAGAAGATGTTGCTCCGATAAGTAGTAGGTACCACATAATATTATATTACTAGCGCTTGAAAAGCTGCATAATGGTTGCATAGCACGCTCTAGCGCTACGTCCTAACTCCCTGAGTAATAATCGGATACGCTCCAAAGCCCTTATGCAGCTCAGGTGTGCTGCTTGGGTGGTACCTTGTGCGCAATCAAAAATCCAAAACCTATTTTTCTTATTATTGTAACACATTTACATATATTTTTGAACTCAGGATTTACTCCTCTTTCATATGGTATCCCACAGGATGCAGTAGCAAAATATATTTTTTATGACTAAGTACATTTTTTTATATTTCGACTTCCAGGTGTAATTTCGAAAAAAGAAACTAAACATGAGTTAAACAAAGTTAAACCTTCAGCAATACAACAAAATAAAACGCATTCTATTTGGTGCTGTAGTTTTTCCGTGAGGCAAACATACAAACAGACAGACAGACATAAATTCTAAAAACGTTTTTTTTGGCTTCTTTAGCACTTATAGAGACCCCTACATTTATTTTTTCTTATTTATGTCCCATGTACCTACAGACATCGACCTGTTACAATTTTATTATATTATGTATAGATAAATATTTCATACGACATTTATTTTAATATTAATTGCTAACATTTGTGTAACAAAAAAAAAGTTATTACCATCTTAGCTCCGGTTGCAAGCCAATTAAGAAAAGTAACAAATGAATTGAAGAAATTAGCCAACATCGTAATGATCTGTAATAAAAAAACGTAATATTAGCAAAAATAATTGCACATTAATATCACAACATAGGTAGTACCTATTAGGTACCCACAAAATAAAAATAAAAAAATCATTCATGAACACGAATGGGATTGAACACGTGACCTTGACGATCCGTTCCAAACAAAGTTGTGTAAGTAACCAATGTTGCGGTAACAATAAATTATTATTATTATTTTTTTTTTTTGTTAGCCTGGGATGTCCCACTGCAGGGCAAAGGCCTCCCCTTTCTCCTTCCTTATTTTACATTAAAAAAAATCGTTTGTAGCCTTAAACATACCGTAAATCCAAAAATTGTATTGAAAGACTCGGTACATTTCAAAATATTTCGGAATTCTGAACCCCAGTTGTTAATTTTGTCAAGCAAATCAATACGGCTGTATTCTTCGCCATTGTTCAAAGATACATGTTCAACAGATCTTAAAACACATCTAAGTTGCTCAGATATACTCTCACTATACTCAACAACACGCAGTTGGTCACCACTGAACGAAACTCCATAACAAAAAAATGAATTCGAACAACTAAATATTTTGAATCAACATAACTTAAGGAATATGGGGAATGTATGGAACCAAAAAGTGGGGCCATAAAAAAAATTAACGTTCTTGCAGGAAATATAGATAGTAAAATCAATGATAAAAAATTAGTATTTTTCATATTATCGGCATAAATTTTGTCACTGCAATACATAAAATGGTTGGTATTGAGGATTCTACAAAGTATGGTAAATTCTTTTGAGAATATTAAAGTTGATAAAATTGAAACCGCTGTATTGATAGACAACATGATGAATAGCTCTAAAGGTATTATTAAAAATTGTAACTCTACTGAGGTGAGTAATACCAACAATATTAAATCTCCCAAAACTAACAAATTAACAATTGTCTTGCCAACCGGACCACAGAACCCAGCACTTCTATATATCCCTAATAAATTTTCAAGTAACAGTAGAAATTTTAAGCCATTAACTTGAACTGAAAAATAAATTTCTTGAAAAGCACATCGCATGATGAAGTATAAATATCTGCATAAACTCATGGATAAAAGGTATCAATAAAATTTTCTAAGAAGTGAGTTAACTAGCAAGCTAACGCAATATAATAACTTTGACTCGAAACTATTTAGGTACAATCACTCTACAAATAAAGTGAATAACTAATATATTAATGACAAAATTAATAATAGGGCTGAAGTCAATTTGATGAATTAGTTTTTTAGTAATTAGAAGTGATCATAACTGTTTAAACAGATTAAAACAAAAAGTAACTACTATGGATATACCTAAATAATCCTTTTCACTGCGATTCAGAAACTGTCCCTTTGAGATTTCGTATAGTTTTCGGTGTCTTTGTTGTACTCTTAACAGCAAAATCGTAATTTGAAAGAAATACACTGTTTTTTTTTGACGTGAGACTGCAGATCTTTGTTCTTTATGGTTTGTGAAACCTCTTTTAGCGTGTCTGCCTATTAGACGTGTTGACTGGGTGGCTAAAAAATCAAAACGTTTAATCTTAAAACTAATATAGATATAAAAAAGATTTTACACATAACTTGATTTTCTTATTCCACGTTCGCAGTACTTAAGTAATTAAAAACTAGCTATTCACCAAGTATCCAGTAACTAGGTAGTCAAAGTGAACCCTGCAACGTAGAAGCCTCACATGGTGTGTCGGTAACTGCTAATTTCCCTAAGTGCAGGCTCATACGCCAAATGGCAGGCAATCGAAAATTTTCAAACCTTTTTGTGTAAACACAATGTAATAACATTACAAGTTAGTATTAAGTTTTAAAGAGTACCTATAACTACTTTCATAATTTAAACATGCTTACTAAAAGAGCCTTCTTCATCTTTAGCGGTTGGCGCCACCATTCGTTAAAAAATCATAACTCGCAAAACATAGATTTTTTCAAAACTTTGTTCTGACATACATACATAAGGTACATAAAATCACGCCTTTATCCCTAATGGGGTAGGCAGAGCGAAAACGACCTAAACAATGGTCGTTCCGCCACGTCTGACAAGTTTTGAGGGTTACAGATGATTTTGTATATTGCTATAGTGATAGTGATGGGTTGTCAGCCCATCGCCTAAAATTGCAATACACTTAAACCTTAGAATCCCTTAGCTGGTTTTTACTAGTACCTAATGATTTTTTAGAAATAATGAGTTGAGGGCTCTTAAACACGCGTTTTCGATCAACCTTAACTTATCATACTCATACCCTGTTAAATGCGAAGGGTTTGGAAAAACATAGCAGCAGTGAAAATTCAATATCCATTACCGCATGACAGAATATTGCAGTGCAGTACAAACAGTGCCGACAGTGCATTGTCAGCGCGCGGCCACGGTACAATACACAAGCGGAGTGGAGTGAAAACAATACACCAGTGTATTACAAACAAATTCGTGTAACCGCTCTGAAATATCGAGGTAATCATAAATATTATCGTGCTAATAACCCCTAAAATAATAACGAAAACAGAAATGTTCTTAAATTACTCTTCTCTACCTACATCAATTTGTTATACATTACAGTACTCACTCAACCTTTTCCTTCTTGAAAGTCCGGCAGCGCATTTGTGACCCCCCGGGTGTTGCAAGTGTCCATGGGTGGCGGTGGATTGGATACTTACCATCAGGTGACCCGCCTGCTCGTCTGCTTCCGTCTTTCATAAAAAATATAACATTATGAAAGTATAATTTATTACTATCTAATTTATTTTGATTGCATCATCCCGCTTCTGAGCATAGACAGGATTTCTTCTCCAACTTCAGGACCATATCCTCATTCTAATAACTCTTTCTTACACTTCTAGGTAGGTATATAGCAAATTCATATGCACTCAAAATAAATTCACGGAAATACAGATAACAACGGTATTTTTTTTTATATCGTGTGATTAATGTTCCGCCCGCGTCTATCAATAAAAATACTATTTAATTTATTACCTGCACTTTGGAAATTAAGTAATCAGACAAATGTAGGCGCATATGTGGGACATAGTTTTCCATCAGATATTTGTTTACGTTTGTTTATAGGTACATTAGGGAATGAACTTTTTTTTTATATCATGTTGTTGTCCAATATTATAATTGGACGATAATTCTTTGCCTTATACCGGGTGTAAAGGACAAAGTACCGAATACTACTAGGGCAGGCCTACTGCGGCCCGTGGTGCCTTTGCTTGCGGCCCGGTGAGTCAGGCGGCAAAACTTTTAACTAACTAATTTCATTACTTTGAATTTTTCAAAGTAGATACTTTGTACTTGTACTCTCCAATCTCTTCATTTTATGTCTTTGTATGTATAGAGCATATTGTCAAGAGATTGGTGAATAAATATTCTGTAATATTATCTAATGATGATTTTTAATGTTTTCCTTTATTTTGTGCCTATCTTTTATATATTATCTTTTGTCTATTTCTATTTGTCAGACGTGGCGGAACGACTTTTGTTTAGGTCGTTTTTGCTCTGCCTACCCCTCTAGGGATAAAGGCGTGATTTGTGTATGTATGTATGTATTATCTTTTATATCTTTTATATCTTTTATACATTTTTAAAGAAATAACGTTATTTAATTTATTTGTAAGTTATTATCATTAAATAACGTTTAATCTATTTCTAAATGTCAGGCCATAGTGGCCCTTTTAAGATAAATTATGTAAAAAATACTTTTATTTAGTAATGATGGATGACATTTTAAGTATAGTTTTGATGTACTATGTAAGTCGCTACATAGATCACAAAAGGAAACGATTGTGGCCCCTCTTAAGTCATGGACATCCAATCAATAAAATGCGCGTTTTTGATTGAGAACATTTTTTGTGTTTATAGAAACCTCTCTTATTACGATCAACGAAAACGCGTCATAATTTATTTAAGAATATTTCTAGAAGTTTTTTTGACTACTGGAGTAGCTGCATATTATTTAATATTTATGGCATTCTCACTATATGAGCGGATTTATGTAGTTATACATATGTTTACTTTTCATTTTACGGTCATAATGGCTTGTTGTCAAACGAACACTACACGTAATATTTTGAAATGTCTTTACAGCAATCATTTTTATTTTACAAAGCATAACATTTATTTAAAGAAGATCAGAAACACGAGCCGCTTTGTAATTTCTTCGTTTTTTTTCGGTTTTATCTATCTAGCATTGGTGGTTACGTTGAAATATTACATATATCTGAAGGAGCGTCCATTTAGTTTCTTTGAAATTTTGTGTGATGTTATTGTAAACATAACATATAGTGGTAATTTCTTTGAGTATATAGTTGTGTACAGTTTATTAAATGTGATGTGTAATCAAATGGAACAAATAATTTTATCAGTTGATGAAATAATTGACGGCAAAAAAGGCATTTTGTCACGAAGCCAATTGAAAGATCAAAAAATTGCTCATTGGGTTAAAGCTTTCTCAAACATTGCGGAGAGCTCTGCAGGTTTCAATGAAATATTCAGATTTCAGGTTGGTACACCGAAAAAATGTTTTACAAAAAGTAACCCGACTGCTATTTATGTATGTTTTCATATTTCTTTATTACCTTGTATCTCGGAAATGGCTGGATGGATTTCGACAACTAAGGTATCGTTTGATTGGTCTTGAGCACCCAAGTGTTCCTAGACATGTGTTATATGTTAGACTCAATTTTGAACAATAAGTTGCAATTAATTAATTGAAAATTTTTTTTTAAATGGCAGTCTGGTTTTTTTGTAAAGAGAATAAAAATATTTGTTAGGTTTTAGACCGAGTTAGGAATCATACCACACTGCATTCTAAAACTGGCATAACAGATGTGGGTACCAAGACAGCAGAATTGAAGTGGGACTGGGCCGGACACGTTAGCCATATGCACCCAGAGCGATGGGCAAATGTTTTCACCCAATGGGTCCCCCCTGACGGACAACGTCGATGGGGTAGACCTCGGAAAAGATGGCGAGATGACCTGGATGCATATTGCGAGAATTGGTGGGAGGTTGCTAAAGATCGTGAGAGGTGAAAGAAGGATGGGGAGGCCTTTGCCCAGCAGTGGGACAATTTAGGCTAATAGTAATAGGTCTGGTGACAGTATTATTAAAAAAATAAGAACGTTGTGCCTAACTGTTTATCCTATCATCAGCAGAATATTTTTTTTACAGATTACGCTTATGCTTGGTAAATTATTATATTACACGATCACAACGACATATTATATTACAAAAGAAATAATAGTCAATACATCGCAGGTTAGTATTCAAATATATTTTAATAAAATATATCCCACCAGAAGTAAATCCACGCAAAGTATTTACCTACCTTTGATTATATTTATTTATCTATCGGCACTAAAAGACACATACGAAATTCAATTTCCCCTTCATTATATCAGATGCATGTATTTCATTTTGTGCAATAATAATTAAAAACAACGTTATATCTATCTATGGTATAGGCACTTATATAGCCGTCATTTTCATATTTTTAGGCTCAAACGGTCCCTATGATTACATACATTGGACTGAGTTTTTTGAAGTTTATAATGCTCTTGATACCATTGGTTTTAATAGCGCATACAGCACAACTTCTTCAGAATCAAATGCTAGCATTAAGAAGAAAATGTGGCCATTTACTCGTCCAATCTTTGAAATGTAAGTACGTAAATATTTCTATTAAGAAAAAAAAATGCTTCACCATAGGTATAACATGAACCTACCCATGAAACTGAACAATTTTCCCCAAGGGACAAAGTTCAAGTAAGGAAGTACTCAATAAAGTATGGTCCTATACAAAATGACAGCATCTTATAATTTTCAATTTCTTGGCACTATGTTGGTTGACGTGACACAGAAACTTTACACTTACCAAAGAAATTTTATGGTCCACGAAACTGAACAACTTTCTCTATGGAACATGAGGTCGAAACGTGAAAAAATATGTATGGACTTTCCAAACAAATGGCGTCAGCTGTTCTAGTCATTTTGTACGGGAGTACCTTTTTATTTTCTTATTTCGACCTGTTTTTCATAAAGAATTTTTTTTAGTTCCACTAATCTAAACAAGCCTTAAAAATTTCTTTGGTGAATGAAAAATCTTGCATTACGCTCGCACACGTGGCCTATCTGAATACTGAACCAATTATTTTATATTTTCAGACAGCACGAGTCAACCGATGAAAAATATGATCACGGTACTCAGCGAAAGAACATCAGGAATAGAGGCTTTTGGCGGTATCGATGTTAACATAGCTTTACTACCCGCTGGAATAAGTTTCTTAGTTGGCTATGTCATTATTATGCTCCAAGTTAATAATGTTGTTTAGAGTAAGTAGTTGAAAAGGGAAGATCACAGTTATGTAATTTTTAATTAGACTGTTGATGATAAAAGTTTAACCTATTGCATAAGTCCCGCCTCTGGTGAAATTACAGTAGAAAATACTTTTTTTTATATAGAAAATATAAGAATGATATTTTTTTTAATACTAATGGTTTCAATTTATTTTTTGTTTATTCCCTCGTAGTATGAACAAACAAACATTTTGTATCGATTAAGTATTGTCACAGAGGTATTGTGTTGCGGCTAGCGGAACCAGTGAATCAGAGCTTCTAGGCAGATTAAAAATGTATTTCCTAGTAGAGTTATTGTCCAGTCGTGCTTAACTACGGTTTGCAGTTAAAAATATTGAGGAATATTCGTTCTGTATCGTATTTTAAGTTAAGCAAACAAACAAATCGAGTACAAGCTATCTCAAGTAAATGTTCTGTTTTAAAAATAAGGAAAAGCCTTGTTGAAAATTTAAAAATCTAGTAATGAATTGGCGCTCATTCCATCCAACACGTATAACTTACTACTGTGCAACGAAATTATTAATTTTATAAACATTACTTAAATTCATTTATTGGTGATATTCATAAAATTGGATTTTTTTTATCGATACCGGGTATAAGGGATAGCGTACCAAACACTCCTTTGTACAGCAGCATTTTATGCATTCTTCGTTACCGGATTTTTAAACAGTCTACTTTGAACCTAAAGCTTCTTGAATATAAAGTTGAATTGCATCTGTCACAGCAGACTTCCTAATTTTTTTAGAATAGTAGTATGATTTTACAATTAGGACTTAAATAACATTATTAAACTGCAAGTATATGATGGTATAGGAGGTGAAGAGCATGATGCAGGCGGGGAAGAGCGCCATGTCCAGCTGGATGCCCGGCGCCGTGACGTGGACGCCGGTGGTTCCCACCAGCCGCAACAGCTCCTTGCTGCTCGAGTACACGCGCTCATCTAATTAAAACAAAGAGTTCAATATGAATCCACATGCGCATGCAAGTGACAGAGAAAATAGACTGCAAAAACGTTCAATTATTACTTACAGAAGAAAATTACTTACTTGACACATATGTATTTGTTAGTTTAGCTAAAGCCTGTCGAAGTTTTTGAGCAATGTTCTGTAACGTCTGTGCCGCACGCAAAATCACGCCTAAACCGATCACGATGAAAAATAGTAAATTCAAATTCAAGATCCAAATAATGTCCGCCAGTACACCCTGAAATAATGCTTTTCCTATATTCAATTGTAGTGATGTAGTCATACATACTTCAAACAAGCACTACCTAATACTATACTAATTTTACTAGTAAATAAACATCGTAACGATAAAAGTACCTACAGATATTTTTAAAACAACAACAATTAAGTAACTAGGTACCTTCAATTGTGAGGTCACAAGCAAATTCAGAAAATTCACGAAGTAGAAAAATGATATGGATAATATCACAATAAACTGCAACAAGAAATAAAATACATAGTTAAGTAAATTCTTTGTAATATATAAACTTCTGAAATAAGACACAATCTATATTTAAATGCCAGATAATGGTTCATATTTATACTAAAAGCCTGCATAATTTACAAAAAAATACGACGTTCAAAAACTTTATATTTTAAGTATACTGTATGTCGATTTCTGTCATATTTTTAGGAGCAATAATTACAACTAACCTGGAAACCAAAAATATTACTAAATAGCTTAACGCTTTTTGAGATATTTTGGACAAACAAATTCCATTCTTGTATATTACGAAGCAAGACTATGGATTTTTTGCCAATCATCACTTTTTCTTTATCAACAGATCTTAAGACGCATTTTAGTTGTTCCGATATCACTTTTATCATACTGTATAATACAAAAAAATCCATGTCAAACCGTAATGTCATAATAGTGTAATATCCTTTTAAAATAACTTGAGGTGTGGTGTAGCCATTTTGCTCGCAAAATAAACCAGATGATCCTTCGAGAATATTAACTATAATAATTAGAAATCGTCTAGCCATAACGATAGTTATAAAAATCATTGATTTTTTCTTCAGTTTGTTCAAAGTATGAGCATATATTTTGTCATTGCTATATTTCTGATGGTTAGTATGTAGAATTGAAATAAGTTCTGCAAACATTTTAGAAAATAATATGCTGGAAATACTTGTAGTTATTGAATTTATAGCAAAGGCTATATAGTCGTCCGAATGACCAAATGATTGTATTGCTTCCGGAAAAATACCGAATAACAAAGTGAAATCTAGCAATATCAGCAAGTATACAACTGTTTTTCCAGCGTTGCTACAAAATCCAACACTTCTATGGATTCCGAGTAAGTTTTCAACTAACAAAATTGGCTTTAAACAACTAATGTGAACTGAACAATATATTTCGCGAAAAACAAGTCGAATTGTATTCATAGTTTTTTTATGCATTATTATATTAATATTTGATGTCACTTGTAGAGGACTGTGTTTAGGAAACTCTTTTTCAAGCGTGTAGAATAAAATTGGGTTGAGTCGCGAAGCATTATGAAAATAATAATATTGTGCGTAGAGTCAGCAATTACTTAATTGATTTTTTATTAATAAATTGTATTCGTTCCATTTAGTATATAGTAAATTAATACAAGTCACAACACCTTTTTAATCGTGAGGAGTGTTTATTTTACATTCTAGTTCGTAGACAATATATTTGAAGTATATTTTCAGTAGGTATATTTCTGATACAAGTTTACATTTTGGCTTTTATTCTTATAACAGATTTTATTTGGATAGGATACGAGTACAAATAATTTTCAATATAATAAAAAGTGGTAATCGAATCTTCACAAACTATGTATCATGATGATCCGTGGTCGAGGTTCGTGCTGCGCTCTAGTGAGGCTTATTAGACCTCTTCACACACTTAGGTACTTCAATTTGATATTGATTCCAACAGCGGCATTGTAAGTAGTACTGATTCTATTTTTTATTTTACCTTTAATGATTTTTTTTTATTTTGATATTACACAACACACGGCAAAAATTAATTAATCGAAATTATTATAACAATGAAACTGTTTATTTTTTTCACAATTTACTCTAAGGAACATATTATGATAAAGAAAATGATAAGGGTCAGTTCACACCTGGAAGCGACGCGACGCGACGTGGCGCGTACAATTTTTAAGAGCGTGACATCATAATTTTATAACACAGATCACAGAACTCGAAAAATTCCTGGCGATAGTGGTGTCGCGCTGTACTGCGCTGGGCAGCGCGGTGTAGGGCAATGTGCATGTCACTTCGTGGTATAATGAAATACAATACACACTTCATGCAGCTTCGCGCCGAGTCGCTTTCGGTTGGAACTGACTCTTACCCGTACATATGATATCTGAGGACCCTTAAATAACATTATTGAACTGCAAGTATATGATGGTATAGGAGGTGAAGAGCATGATGCAGGCGGGGAAGAGCGCCATGTTCAGCTGGATGCCCGTCGCCGTGACGTGGACGCCGGTGGTTCCCACCAGCCGCAACAGCTCCTTGCTACTTTTGTAGACTACGGCATCTAAGAAAACAATACGGTAAAAACTCGGTATATTAATTTTTTTCTGTCTTCTCATTTTTTTAAGATGTCGTTTCATCTATTTCAAAAACCTGAAGCTTTCTACTGAAGGGCAAAAGCCTCCGTCTGCCTTTTTATTTCCACTGATCACGATCGCATTTTATATTTTTTCATATATGTAATTTCTTCTCATAAACGTGAAATTTCCCTTGAAATATGTTCCTCCGGCTATCGAAGGGACTCCCTTATTTTATCTTCCTTTAAAAAAAATATTACGACATGACCTACGACTAAGGATATATATAACTAAGAAGGAAAGATTGAGGTCAATAAATAGTTCAAGGAGAAACAGAGCAAAGCTATTTTTATGATGACGAAAAAAAAAAAAAAACTCACTCGTCAAATTTCTATTAGCGAGTCTCCCTAACGCCTGCCTGAGACCATCAGCATTATTTTGTAATTTCTGTGCGCTCCAGAACATCATTCCCATTCCGAACATTATGAGCACTATGATACCTGAGTCCACCACCCAAACCACTTTAGATAATGTTCCCTGGAAATTGTAAAGCAATGATGCAAGAAGACATCAGAAATAATTGACGTCCAAGAGTATTTTTAAACGTAACGATTTTTATATTATCAACATCATCATATAATTTATCAGCAATATTTTAATTTGAGTTTTATTTTACAAAGATTTGCTCTTTAGTCATACACATAATAAAACAAAATATATTTTTGCTATAGAATTCTAAGGTTTGTATTTATGAAGCGATCTTAAGATTGAGAGTAATAAGTATTAAGTACGAATTTGACTAGCTGTTTTGTACTGAAATGACACTTCTGACACGTGCTCAAGCTCGCTGCCAGTTTTGAGAGCTGTTTATTAATACGTGGGCAAATGAACGAGTATAAATTACCTCATTAGGTCTGGTTGCAAGCAAGCTAAGGACTTTCACATAGTAGTAAAAGGAGGATGCCAATATGACTATGAACTGAAAAACAGTAAAAACTTGTGTGATTGTAATCAATAAAAACCACGACACATAAAGATTCCAGAACTACAAGCATATTTTGGTACTACGGATAGAAAATGGTTAAGTCCGCGGAACTTAGGCTTGTATTTGTGAAGCGATCTCAAGATTGAAAGCAATATTAAGTACGGATTTGACAGGCCGTTTTGTACTGTAATGGCATTTCTGATACGAACTCGCCGTCAATCTCAAGAGCTGATTATTATTATTATATACGGCGGGCCTATTAATAACAGGCACCTTACCTGAAATCCAAACACTGTATGAACCAACTTAGCACATTTCAAAATACTTTGAAATCGCAAACCACATTTTTGAAGAAATATTAGTAAATCATCATTATTCGAGATAGTTTTTTTATCAACAGATCTTGTAATGCATGACAGTTGTTCAGATATCACCATCATTATACTGTACATTACATAAAAACCCATCATGTAAAGGGAACTCATTTTTACGTAATAAATTTCAGACAAGATTAAAAAAAATTGAGGACACTCCTGTTGATTACGAAATCCAGCTAATCCATACTTAGTATTGATACTAACTGATATAGAAATAAACACTCTTCTTGCAAATAAACTGAGCACTGAAGTGATACATATGACCTTAACTTTTTTCAAATTCCTGGCGTAAATTTTGTCATCACAATATGTAGTATGGTAGGCATGAAGGATTGTCATAAGTTCCGCAAATTGTTTAGAATAAAGTAGACCTAATAAAATTGTGATTGACGAATAAATGGATAAGGTTACATATAAATAAGAAGCTTTGAATGAATATTGCAACACGCCAAAAGCACATCCTATCATCATGGTCATATCAAACAAAGTCAGCATGTGTAAGATGGTCTTCCCAACTGGTCCACAAAACCCGACACTTCTATAAACTCCCAGTAAATTTTCAACATACAGAATATATTTTACACAATTTATATGAACTGAACAAAATATTTCTTTGAAAATACGTTGCATGGTGGATATCATTTTTGTTTAATCAATATAATGTTAACAAAATAATTATGTATGTAGATGTACTTGGTGTAGAAAGATTATTTTTTAATAATTTGTTGTGTTGAATTTATCAACGATGACAAAGAGCCTCTGTTCGATAACAATAAATAGCTATGTGGTACTATAGTACTGGTACCTATAATTAATTTATTTAATTATTATTTTTGTCATCTTCAAAATTCCGTTTTGACTGACATATTGAGGTAACCTCTAACCTACTCACTTTCCATCACATATTTAATCATATTTATTTTATACGAATAGTAGGTATGACAAAATAACGTCTATGTATTTACATGACAGATCAACCTACGTCATTAGTTATTTATGTGTCTTCTTGTCATTTTGTGTAAAATGAAATAACTTATGATTGTAAAAGGCTTAGTTATAATCAAAAAATAAATGTCTAAGACGAACTATTGTGTTTTATTTAAGTTTGTTGTATTTACAGAGAAAGGACATACTTTTTCAACATGTCCTGATAACATTCAGGATTCATAATTCCCTCGCTTCACTTAGAAATTATATGTCTAATTCCTAAGCGAAGCGAAGGAATTATGACCAGAATCCTGAATGTTGCGAGGGATTCAAGCCTGCCCAAGACGAAGAAACTTTTATTCCCGAGGAGCATACTATACTCAGTATACTCGTAACCGTTTTAAAACACACAACACTGTTATACAATTTTGCAGTAACAATAAATTGTGAGTCACTTCTAATCCATCCTCAGTTTCAGCATTAACATATACGGTTCAATAGTTTTTTATCACCCTGATGATTGATGAAATGGAACAAGGTACAGGAATTAATTAGTAAGTACTTAAATTATTTTATTTGTATCTATCGGAATTTCCCACTACAGCCACTTAGACATTCAATATTCATGATTAAGTAATTTTGTATTTCCTTTTCATGCATTTGATTCTTATAAGTGTAGCCTTCTTCAATAAAACAGTCCCAAAGCTGAAAAACTATTATCCTATATTCGATTAAAGTGGCATATTTAAAAATATTGTCACTCATCGGAAATTTAAAATATTTAACTTACATAATGATCTTAATATCAATTATGAATGCAATGAAACATGTAATAATATTATATATTCAAGAAATATTTTTTTGGGTTGAAATAAACAGTCTGAAAACAACGCTGCTTATTGAAAATTTGTTAGGGATAAATAGATGTGTTGGGTTCTGTGGACCAGTTGGCAAGACAATTGTATTCTTGCTAGCCTTGGTCAATTATACACTACTTCTTGGTTGCTGCATTTTGATCGCAATATGTCCAATACTACCTTTAGATGCTTTCTTATTAGGAAGTTTGCATACGATAGTTCCAATTGCAGGCAGTTTGTTATTTTCTAAAAGATTTGTCGATCTTATTAATGTTTTCCGAGCTCACAATAATATATATTGCGACGACAAGATATATGTTAAAATCTTAAAGAAATTCAACATCATATCTATATCCTTTCTGGCAATATTTTTTCTCAGGAAAGCTGCTTTTGTTATCACAAAGTATACAATTAATCAGTCTCTCATTGTAAAATCTGACTGTGTCCATTTCACTATAGTAATTTATATGATGCTCGTATATTACTTAGTTATGATTTTACGGTATAATTTTGAATTTTGTTTGCTGTATAATGTAATGGTGGTTTTATCTGAGCAACTTGCATACCTCGTAAGATCTATTGACAGAGAAATAGGGAAAATATGCGCAGACTCTATTGAGTTACTCAAAAAACTTGATGAATGGAGTATAATTTTTCAAAATATCACCAAATGCACGAAATTATTTAATACCATTTTTGGATTCCAGGTCTGGTTATTTTTATAGGATATGAACTTATGCCACCTGTTTTTAGATGAGGCAGCTAAAATAATTTTTATTCTATTGTTATTTTTTTACAGATAATGATCATAATGGCCTCTACTTTTTTCTATTTTGTCAAATGGATTAACAATATAGCAACCGAAAGAAATAAATATGTAAGTATTATTTAAGCACCCGGACTCATGCAAATATTATATCAAGGGGATATTTGATGAAGGGGGTATTTGATGCTAAAATAACAAACCGATATTTAAAGAAGTTCGAAAAACACGACTGCAGTATAAAAATTGCATTTCATTGCATTTTATTGTTCTTAAATTAAATTTCAACATATCCGTTAGCCCGTTAATCACTCAGTTAGTAAGGATACATTCATTTTAGATTATCGATAATTTTTCTTTCACAGAAGAAAAGTTTGTTTCGCGTTTTTATGTATAAAACTGCGTATGAGCTTTTGTTTGGCTATTGCAAGTTTCCTCCTAAAACGCACTATTTTCGATATAAGTGAAAATACATGTATAAACTTTTAGTTATACTTTATAGATGAACTTTTAGTATCTTTACTGGCTAAGCACTCTGAACAAGTTTTAAGATAAACGGAACGCACTTTATATTTTATTTATTTCTTGAACTAACAAAAATTTTTGAGGCTTAACAAACGATCCCCTAAATTTTCACATTTGTCCAGCCGTTGTCTATATATCGAAATATTGTCTTATACACAAAATTAGAAACTGAAAAAAAATAAAATAAAAAATGAATAGGAAAAATAAAAAATATTTATTACAGGAGACAATTTCTGAAAACATCATGTGGATATTGGAATTGCTGGAGACTATAATTCTTTTGGTAGCACCCCTGGGCATGTTGATGAGATTTGCGCAGAACATTCAAAATAATGCTCTAAGGATTAGACAGGCATTAGCGAGACTTGCGAATAAACATGTGTCAGGTTCAGGTACGTAAAAAAATGTTTTGTGATGATAATACGTACATTAAATTACAGGCACAAGAGACATTCCACCTTAGGTCGCACGGTGTGCAGTGCAACGCACTCTGCAATTTCACTATACCACACTATACTAGGATCTAAGGGGTAGTAGTAGGAGGATCTCGATTTCATGTATTTTTTTAAAAGGAGGTGAACGATTTTTTTTTAGATGCCGTAGTCTTTAAAAGCACCAAAGATCTGTTGCGGCTGGTGGGCAGCACCGGCGTCCGCGTCACGGCGCCGGGCATCCAGCTGGACATGGCGCTCTTCCCCGCCTGCATCATGCTCTTCACCTCCTATACCATCATATACTTGCAGTTTAATCATGTGCTATAATAAAAGTAGGTAATTAAGGTATTGCTATAATGAACTTAAATCCTTAAAAACGATTAATATTAGTTAATTACGAAATGTTTTCTTAGTTAGGTACTATTATAAATTCTTGTACAATAACAAAATTTTCTTAAAATAATCTCATGATCTAAAAAAGGACACGAAGAAATCATCTGCAATGTAAAGCAATTTCGTTGCACAAAGATACAGCCACTGTACGATATTCCCAGACTGTTTGTACATATTTTACACGTGCAATCTAAAGGAGGCAATCTTCCATTTGAAAGGGAGCAATCTAATCTCGCAGTCAAAAGCCGCTATCTAGCGCCATCTGTGAGCCACGGTGGTGAATGAGCGTAAGTAAACAAGTCTCGGGGACATAAGTGTAGGAAATGCTCATTGGTATAGGAAGAGGTAAGGAAAATTCTTGATGTATTTTTATATTAGACCAGTACGATTTCAAGCAAAAGTAATTTCATAAAATGGCTGGGTTTTTTTCTCTCGAAAAACACTTGTATGTCTATTCTAATCAATCAGAAAATATTCAGAGTTATAAAAATATCGTACTGAACTATGATAGAATCCAAGAGAAATGTTTCTTATTTCTGTGGCATTTTCTTTACCAGTGCAAGACTATAAGCTCGACTAGTTTTTAGTTGTATGAACAAGTTCATAATAATAAATATAATATAATATTAAAAAGTAAAAGGTGTCGGTCTAAATTTTGTTTGTGATGAGTATGATGATAAGTTTCGACAACAGCAGCCAATAATTTTAAAGACATGAAGTAGCAGATTCTTCTCGAGAAATCTTGTCTTGTATTTGTGTCAAGAGTCTTCTGTCGCGGCGTAAAATCAGATTTTCCATATATCGAGGTGGATGCCATAGCCCAAATGAAGGCAATATCGGAGTGCTGATTTGTCGCTCGGCTGAATATTGCCTGGCGTTGATTCAAATCGATGGAATGCAACCCGAGAATATCGAGGGCCTTTTAATCCCGGAAGTGAAATAGGTAGGTACAAGTACATCAATTTCGTTTCTACTTATTTGCGTTTTTTGATTACGTTTTGTGATTTCCCGATAAATTTAGCGGCACTTTTGTGTACGTTGAAGTTATCGATTAACTTCATTCATTCCTTGGTTTTTATTCGAACATTACTGCCTCTGTGGTCTAGCTATGGGCTCTCGATCCGGAGGTCCTGGGTTCGATTCCCTGGCGGGAACACAAAGTTGGTATTTGTCAATTTATCACTTTGTGAGATTTTCCCAAGTCTGGTTAGGACGATGCAGGCTGAATCACCTGATTGTCTAAAAGAAAAAAGCTGTCTTTGATAGAAGTCGTTACACAAAGTCTATTAGCTGTGCTATTAGGTGGTTTGAAAACTCTGACACCAGGGTTCATCGGGTCGATCGACTCGAAACCCACACGATAAGAAGAAGAAGCGGTTTGAACTTTGAGGAACGCTGCTGTTCATTCCTTGGTTTTTATTAGAACATTCACGACTATTGTCAAGAAAGCTTACCGAGTCCAATATCGCTGGTCACGACTCTCGACATTTTACAAAAGTGGTGTAAATCATGCTCTCGATGGTTTATAGCTTTTCATTTTAACGTTTTATGTTCTGGGGCTGGGCGCTTTTCCACTAGACGGCACGTCAACGGCAACGGCGACGGCACGGTACCGTCGACGATATCGTAGGTGAGATAATGTATGAAAATCAATGAAATTATATGACACGCTTTTCCACTTGACGGCACGGCACCGTCACGGCATGTCATCGATTCCCATAGATATTGTCACGTGATCTCGCCGTGCCGTCGCCGTTGCCGTTGACGTGACGTCTAGTGGAAAAGCGCCCATTGGAGTTATGAATGACTGAAGCTAATTAACCAGGTAGTTGTAGTTTGTTTTTAAAAGGCAAATATTTTCATAAAAATATTGAATTACAATACAGTAACCGAATAAATAAGTCAAGTTACAGTTTTATCTTAAACTAATACACTTATGAGGCTATTTTCAACTATTAAAGAAATTGTAGTAAGAAATCCGAATTTCCTACCTTTGTTAATCTATCAGGAAATTATTTTTCAACTGAAAATTAATTATATGTTGTCAAAAAATAAACCAATTACGACATGCATGATGATAGCTTGGGATGTTAGAAATGAATTTGTGTACATCTAAGTTTATAAAATTGTTTTAAAGTACCAAAAGTATAAACGTTATATGCCGCCGGATTAGAAATTCTTAACCATCCGACTTATTTATTATTAATTACAAATGGTAAATTACCTCGAGCTCAATTAATAATGTAGGTGTCTTTGTTGTAGACAAGCTTTTAACCTGTTAAATAAAAAAGCTATTTTATAATAGGTTTTTATAACACATTTGCTCGTAAAGGGTCTCTTACTACACCAATTTCAATATTGTATTGTATCTTATTACGTACTTGAGCGTAATCGTAATGTAAAATGCACGAGTGCTGTAAAACACACGAGTTTTTTTTTTTAATTAGGTAAAACGCACGGTTTATCGAACGGTACTTTTTTAAATCTTAGCAAAGAGTTTTTATGGCAGAAAAGTGGTCAACATTTTTATAAATAAAATTACTTTGGGAGATAAAATATAATAAAATAAACATTTAATTCTTTGATTTAATTAATTTTTACAATAAATTACAACCATTTATCTGTAACAAAATAAAAAAAAATTAATTTAGTTTATTAGTAATACTGGCTGGTTTTTTGTGCATTGCCTAAAAAAAAAGCGCTGCGCGATATATACTAGGTAATCTGGGGTACGTTCAGAAACGCTCGATCGATCAAAATTTAACCTGGTTAAAAATTATATTGCCCGTTCAGAGACTCCTGGCAGACGAAATTTCGACTAGGTTAATTTTTATCCGGCCCGTTCAGAGGCGCACCGGAAGTGAGGTTTTATCTGACAGCAGCTAAGGTGCACGTTCAGTGCGTCCCACTAGTATAAGATTCGATCGGTATAAATATCGAACTGGGTCGACTGAACGTACCCCTGTGGATGCGCGCGCATCGCTAATTTGTGAACGAGTAAAAATTATTCCTCGCTTTTTTTATTTTCGCTGTATTGTTTTAATTTTTTAGCTATTTCCTCGCAAATATGTTATAAAACGTCGTACGACATACGTGCGGTTTGATAATTACAGCCTCTGCTTTCTTGTAGCCCTCGCCTACGGCTCGGGCTAGCAATATCGCCTCGGCTGTAGCTATCAACGCACCGCACTTGTATCGTAATGTACTATTATGTACTTAAATTAAAATTATGACATTGGTAAACTTTTATCTTAAATAATCTAATTGCTAATATATTACAATATTGCGAATTAACTACTGATTTGGCTAAGCTTCCAGTTATCATTTACTTTGAGGATAAGTTACAAAATGGTGGAACATTTTATTTGCGTGCAATACTAGTAATATAAGGTACATATACGTACTTCAATAAATATTGCAATAAAAATTATTAACTGAATTTTGCTTTTGTTAAATAAATTTCACACTGAAACGTTAATGAAAAGCTGAAAAACCGAACAAAGAACGGATAAAGGCGCCGCTGAAATTTGGAAGTGACAAAACGACCACGTGTATGCACGCTCGCATATAAAATGTAAATATGCGCCAAGCTGGCCAACGAAAGAATAAATTCACATTGAGCAGTACATGGTTATTTTAGGAAGTATACCTCCGGCTCTCATGTAATTGGCTCGTTTTAATAATCAGCTCTTGAGACTGCCACTCAGTTTGAGTTCGTATAATATCAGAATTAATAAAAATCGTCTTGTTAATAAATTATTCAAATAAGAAAGTCTTATTATTAAATAATATTATACACTCCTAGCAAAGAATAGTACCCATCAACGTTAAAAGAGTTCTTCATAATTTAATGAAACGTGATTTAATTTCGAGTGGAGATTCCCAACTCGTAGTGTACTTATTGCATGTAACTTGTATCCGCTCAGCGACTAACTAACTACACTTGACGAGAAGTTAATAAACAACTTTCCCGCGACAGTGGAATTAAGTTCTACGGCAAAGGATTTATGGAGCAGATTTCCTCCAAGAACTGGAACTTTTACATCCAATAGCTGATACGAAAAATGAGAGCTGATACTAAAAAATGTGAAATCTTCTTTTTCATGAAGACTACGCACAATAATGGTTTTTGAACTGTTTATGTTTGCCATGGTAGTGAAATGATTTACTGACTTTATGATTTACTTGACTATTATGACTGCGCCCGACGTGCAAAGCTTTAGAACATCTGCGGGGAAGATCCTTCCATGCCTGAGTTCATGCAAGAAAGAAGACGAATACGAATAATTTGTTTGTCTATTAGAACGTCATCCATAAACTTTTAAATTAACTCTGATATTCCAATAATCATACAACTCACTCATCCAAATACAATATTTACTTTTTTAAGTCAACAACTGCAAATAAACGCAAGAGCCCGTAAACAATGGAATATCTTCGCGGAGTTTTATTGCAGAACATAAAACTAGATAAGTACTTAACTAGGTATAGGTATCTACTTTATCCCTTCGTTTGATTCCCTTCGAGTTAATTATTATTTCCACCGCAGCAGCAGTCCCATCTATAGGTAGAAACGTGAAGTAAAGTGCCATCGAAGACAATTGGCGGCGCTCGATAAAATAATTTTATTGTTCCCCATCGAAAGGCACTCGCGGCGTCTTCACCAGCGCCTTATTTATTCCAGCGAATGGCTGTTTTTCCACTAGACGGCACGGCAACGGCACGATAACGATACCGTGGCTCTGTTTTTCTACTAGGACGGTAATTCGTTGACGATAACGTTTACCTTGTTCCAATCTGAGCGCACACACACACGCGCATTGCTTCGTACGAGTTTGTTGGCATGGCAGGCCGCCGGCGACGATAATCAATGCCGTGCCGTTGTTGTGACGTTGCTGTGCCGTCAAGTGGAAAAGCGCGTGCCATATAATTTCATCGATTTTCATACATTCTCTCTTCCTTGATTGATACCGTGCCGTTGCCGTTGCCGTCTTGAGGAAAACGCCTAATAATTCTTATATAGCTTCTCGAGTACGATTGTCTTCAACGCTTTGCTGGAAGGGATTCTCGGAAATTTGAGAGGCAGCAAAAATAGAACGTGACACAATTGAAGAGTCGTATCTACCTACTTTATGAGCGCAAATAAGGTATAACAAACATAATATTATAGTGGAATTCCAACCGACGTCGTATGACAGGAAGATAAAAAAAAAATAAGTAGTATGACACGTATTTTTTGCATAATTTTCTTAATCGAGTGTATGGCTATATATTTTTAAAAGCATTTTTCTTGCTTACCGGGTAAGACATGTTTGTATTTAACAGACAAGAATCAAAAGTGCTGGCAGTTTCCATCGATGCGTCTTGAGCTTGATAGAGTCACAAAGTCCCGTTTTGAAGTACTGCCTGATGATTCAAAGGAAACATAGGTTTTTGGTTGAACTGCGTTGGGTTGTGAAGTGGTTTTTTTTTTCGAAGCTCCTTCTAGTAGGCTATATATTATTGTGGCAGTAACTCAATCTCCAGCAAATGGCGCCTCCTCACTGCGGTGTTCAGTTACAAGGCGGAGGCGGACGTCCATATCCGCGCCATAACTCGATTGACGCCATGATTTTTTCCCTCGACCGACGACGCCGGGATCGTGTCGGGACGAGACGTGACCGAGGGTCGGCGATGCAATCAACCGGATATGATTCCGGGCGGGAAAATGACAAAGTTTATGAAAATATACGTGTTGGAGAAATAGTGCAAAACATCTCATGAAGCAGCACGTGTTTCTACTAAATAATTACGACAAAGAATTTAATATTTGTATATTTTGTCATTCAAAGTTATATGAATAAAACATGCGTGGATGTTTGTTTATAAATTCATTTGCGAGTACCTATAATATATTTAAAAGGATTCCCAAAAGCACTTGCATTCCCAAAAAGCTGGCTAAAATATAGAAAAGCCTATTTCACGAATACGGCAAATTTTTAAAATACTTTTTATGCTGGTTAGGTGAACTCTACGCGGAATTTTCTACCACTACAGTTACAAAAGTTTCACTAAAATATTTCAGTAAATCCATCAACAAATTTAGGACTACCGGGAAAGGCGTTTTTTTTTTTAATTTAAAAGAGGATCGCCATGTTGAATATTCTCAAACATCTATGGAACCCCTATCAGAAGGGATGACCCTACAAATTAGCCCTGTAACTAAGTTGGCTATTGGTAGTAATTCGTAGTTGCAAAAAGCACGACTTAACTAATATAAGTCCATACCTGTCACTTTCTATCATGAGACAACAGAACAGGATGGCAATAATTTTAGTTGAGATTTGGTTAAGTCGTGATGGTTACGAATCGGGCCCACTGTTTCGCTGTCACCTTAAAGTGGCTCTTTTCTCACTTCCTCTTTCACGCCACAAAGTTAAACAAATGAAGTTTACCCGCCCATTTAAACAGAAAGTAGGTATAGAGTTTCTTTTATATTAGTTGAAAGAAAACTGGTTTTGGGATGAAATGAGTTCTACCCACTACCGGTTCATCTCGGGCAACTGCATTACCTACATGTGTTTTTTTCACTGTGTTTTCGGTAAAGCTCAGTCGATAAGCTAGAGAATTTTGTTTCATTAAAACGCGTAACAGAAAAGGTAACTAGTATGGGAAAAGATTTTCAGTTTCATGGACAGATTCAGGGTGCTGGAGGGATGTGAATCTGTCCATGAAACTGAAAAACTATTCCCAAAACAATTGGTCGACAACGAAAGACAAAATCCATACCACATCCATACAAAATTCGTCAGCTGATAAGAACATATTTTAGTCTATGGGAACCCAATTTTTTTTCACGTTTTGATCTATGTTCCTTAGACAAAAAAACTGTTTCAAGGGTAGATTTGTATTGTGATTTTTATTATGATAAACCTTTAGGATGCATAAAATCTTTTTGTTACACATTCTATAGCAGCTACAATGTATGTATTGTTTAATTCTGTGTAAGTAGGTACCTACTCCTTCAGTAAAATGCCGCCTTTCCCAACAAGAGAGACTATTAAGTTGTAAGATGGCTGACGACACCACACTTCATGTAATATTCTATAGCAGCTACTATGTATATAGTGTCTCATTCTGTGTAAGTACCCGATACCTCCTTCAGTGAAATACCGCCTTTCCCAACAAACGACCATTAAGTTGTAAGATGGCTGACGACACAACACTTCATGTAATCACACTACGACAAGAGAAAGGCGGAGACTGAACACCGCCACCACCGCATTACTTCTTATACTTAACACTAATGTCACTGATATTGTAGATTGAGGATATTTTAGTGATCTAGGCCGGTATTTTTGAACAGAAATTTGGAAATAACGCGACTATCAGCGAGAGTTTTCATTCACCAAATAAATTTGAGGGGCTTGTTTAAAATTAGAGTGTAATTATAAATATGAAAGAAAGAAAATGCCAGGAATTTCTTCCATGCTGGACTGGGAGCGATAGAAAAACATAGAATGTGCCAGCTACATCTCCTCCCGGGCACATATTATGATAGACCACATTACACACACTGGATAAAAAAAAAACAATATGCCAGCTGTATCACCCACCATATCACAAAGAGGCTTACGTGGAAATTAAACAATTTCCATAATAAAACAACACAAAGGTCTGATAGGGTTTTATTCTACGGATTGTTGTTTCAGCTTTAGTCAAGCCAGGGGATCAACTTTTAACAGTCACTTCGATAAAAAACTGCTACCAAGTAGCAAATCAAAAATACTACCTAAATGTTGGAGCCGGGTTTCCATTAAGCAAGTACTTACACGTAAGTTTGACATCACACTGGCGTGCAAGCTTCTTACTTACATTGGAAACCTCATTTTTCAACTGTCGTGTAAGGTTTTGACGTGCCACCGACTTATAGTGCGACCGTCAAATTTATCGCCGCCTGAGGAAACTAAAATTTGGCTAGATTGAAGCAATGTAGCGGTTCCTATAAGGTAAAATCATTTCGGTTAGGGATACCGGCACCAAATTTTGAGATGTTGTTAAACATGTTATTCTACGTAAAAACCGTCGTATGATGACAGCTATAGTGCCGACGTGACAGGTGAACAGATTCCGGTGGCGATATTTGGAACTAAAATTCGACTATGGTTCAGAGCTATGGTTACACTGAAAGGAATGAAGCGATTACAGCTATAGTGGCTCCGCTCACAGATGAACAGATATCTCGGTCGCACTGTCACTTGCACATGCACATGTAAGTTACTCGTTAGTTACATGTACGTGTAACTTACAACTTGCATGCATGTTGAGGTTTTCATTGAGAAAGTTGTCATGTAGCTTACATTTTTATAGAAATATTTAAACATTTAAAACCTAAATATTTTCACCCAGTGACTTTCGAATATCGATCTCCAGGGCGCGTACCGTCAAATTGAAATACCGGGGGCAATTTAAACTGTTACTTATTAGTGGCGATATTTTCTAGAGCCGATAAGTCGGCTAATGGTGTGAGCAAGTCGATAAATGGCCTATTAAGAAGTTAGAATTGCCCGTTTAATTGGATTTGCCCCGAATCGAGCGTACTCGAGCGTAACTTGAGCAAATATGAAAATAATTTAAACAATCTCGTTTACCATTATTTTGTAAAAGATAAATTAATATCTTCATCGATCTTTTCCATTTATAAACATATTTTTATAAAGTTATCGATGAACAGATAGACGAAATAAACAAATTAGAATAAGTGAAATGATAAGTGTTGCTAATCGACTATGAACCCTAAAATAAAGCACCATATAGCTATCGCGGCATCAACTCAGATTTTTGTATAGGTATTTATATTCTATTATATTTATTCATATTTACTCAGATTTTTGTTTATTTTCGACACCTATACAAAAAAGGCAATGTCGGAGTGCTGAGAGTTGGGTGTGAAATACTATTTGAATGTGATTTGGATAACATTCGAAAAAATATAACATAATTACGCCCCTGAGTGTTCGTTCTCATAAAACGGAAAAAATTCAAGCCCATAACACATTATGTCCTTTCATCAAACTACTCGCCAATTTTCTGAAGATTATTGTGAAAACCCGAACCTTTTTACGAGGTCTAATATCATTGGCCCCAAAACCCGACCTCGGACGAGAGAGGTATAAATCATACTCCCGATATTTTATAGGTTTTAATTTTGGCATTTTATGTCCTGACAAAATGTGAAGTAATACTTCCTATTTTGTTATTCGGAATTATTTTCAGAATTCTTAATTTAAAATTTTATTTTTATGACACCTGTCAGCCAGCAGGAACCGCTGTGGCACACCTTGGGACCTAACTTTAGCAGAGGATTGATGATGCTACTGATGATGATGATCAATAATCATATCTAAAAGCATGATAAAAACCTAACGAGTTTCACGTTAAAAGAACTAACAAAATTGTTGCCTTGCCTGTATTGGAAAAAACTGAATTAATTTATGCAAAAAGTCGGTCAATCGGCACATTCTTGTTTGATCCGTGAGCCGACACAAAATAAAATTAAGGCTCGTATGAATAATCAGCTCTTGAGACTAAAAACGAGCTTAGGTAAGTTTGTAAAAATACAGCGACCGTTCGCCTGTAAGGAGCATTTGGCGTCCATACTTACGAAGTACTAAATGTTATTTCAGTACAAAATGACCCGTGAAATCTTTACTTAATTTAATGATGCTGATTATACCGATACATCTGTGAATTTGCCAGCGTCGCCACTTATATAGCTCTAATCGCTTCATTCCTGTCGGTTTAACTCCACCTGACCAGATAAGTCGGTTGCACAGTATACATAAAAATAACCGTAGTTCAACTTTGTTCAACTTGGTAACGAAAAGATTGTTGCGATAGCGAAAATGTCAACGCCTCGAAACGGCACCGGGAAAAAGCCGCGCAATATGTCAACCCGCACAGTCGCCGCCGTCAGCTGAAATTAGGTTAACTGGCGATGTGCGAAGAGTTATTCAAATAGAGTTATCCGTTGTCCAGTGTCCAGTTAACCGAGTTCTTTCCTTTACCCGCGGCTCGCGCCAGGAAATAGTCTGTTTTGCATTTTGATGAAACTATGAAACATTCCACAGAGTCGGTGCATATTGTTGCAATTTGCTTGCGCAACTATTTGTGCATTCTCTTTTTAAGAGAAAATTGCTTGTTGGTTTTTCATAAAATGGGAAATGGCTAGCTGGGCTACAGCTATTTCGTAGTTGGCCGTTTGTGCCTTGCAACAATATTTAACAAGTATTCATGATATTTTCGCTGCAAAATTGGCACTGTATTGGCTTTCAGTTACATGAATTTTATTAATGAAGCTAGAATGGTAAGAGGTAACAATGCAATTAAAAAAAAAAACATTAAAAACGATACTGAAATCAGATAAAATTTTATTTATTTTAAAACCATTAACATAATCTAAGTAGGTATTCTAAACTATAATTCTTATAAACAAATGGCAATTTGTTTTATTTAAACTACACAAATCGACTTTTAACGCTTTTTTCAAACAATATCAATTTGGGTGAATAAATATTCTGATCTATCGTAAATGATCTTCGCAGCCTCTGGGAAGAACTGCAGGATGTTTACCCAGGAATCCAACGACAGGGTCAGAATGCTCACCTGCAACAACACGATATCACATGATTGGGTATAATAAGGATAGGCTGCACTACTTTGCTATAGGGGGATCCGTTCTTTCACCCCAAAGAATCTACCCTGAGATGGATTCTCGAAAACGGATTTCCGAGAATTCACCCTTAGCACAAATTTATATAGTTAGCACCTACTTAAGTTACTTAGGGAGGATTCTCGGGCATACATTTCCGAGAAATCCACCTCAGGGTTGAAGAACCTGATCTACCCGAGCAATCGAGCGTTTGACAGACCATATCGCATAGGTATGTTTTATGTATACTCGTAGTTTCACATGTTTCGCAGGATTGCAGTGAAGTGACAATTTGGGAACTATTTGAGATTGATTTTTATGATAATGACTGTGCCCTACGTAACAGTCTGGAACCATTAGTCTTCTTTCCCCAACGTACCTACATAAGTATTCTATTAGCATGTGCCACACTTACCTTAGATTCAGCTCTATAGGAGAATACATGCGGCACGCCTCTGGTCAAGCCCTGGAGTATGCCGAAGACATCTCCAGCTCCCAAACGCTCATGCGTGGTCTCTGTCAAGTCGCTTCTCACTGACAGCACTGAAACCGTTCCTGAGGTTACCCAGTACATCTTCGCCTCGCTGTTACCTGCTGTCACTATGTAGTTCCCTGGAAGTTTTGCAACATGCAGCAAGCAACATTAAAAATATTAAAAAGTTGTGTAAAACGAAGACGCATGACCATTGCGTACAGTAGTAGCATATACTTTGTCTCGTATTTTGGAACAAAGTCTAAAGTACCTATTTATAGTATTTTTACCAAATAATATTATTTTCTAGTCTCGGTTCCTTTGTTACCAAAGAATCAACATGTTCCACTGGATTTTACAATCAATTTGGTTGATTGAAATAGCCAGAACTAGCAAAAGCAAAATAATGATTTGCACTAAAAATAAAAATCGAACCAGCCACTTTCGCAGTCAAGTATAAATCTACCTATTAGAATTCTTTGGATCAAAAGCAATTTAAATTAAGAACAATTTGTCGAACTTACCAGAGAAGTAAACAGTATACTCCAAGACGGCCGTGAGCTGCCGCAAGAATGACTCTCCAGTGTCGCTGAAGACGTAGCAGTTCCTAAGGTGGTGACCGAACATGGCAGACATCAGGTCACAACGGCGCACGTACGGAGTCTGAGCTAGCAGCACTGGGAGCTGGTAGAAAAGAAAACAGGATAAACATAGTGAATAGGTTTAAGCCAATTTTAGAAAGCTGTAGGCATTGACACTGTTAGGCAAAGAAACATTAACAATAATAATACACACAGAAAGAACATATTTTAGAATTTCGTCAATTTTGTATAGGTAACTTAATAATAAAGAAACACAAAGTACCAGAAAATTGAAATTTCCTAGGGAAATTACAAAAGTCCTCCCGTAATAAGTCGGCAGTGTCGGCACAAAAAACTGAAACGGGTCGATCATAGACTCGACAATATAAAGACGACTCTAAAATTAGTAATATATTATCTGTTTAATTTAATACCGCATGATGATAAAATATGATAACTTGACTTCCACCTCCATAAAATTCCTATTACCTATTCCAGGGTATTGTACCTAGTTTGGTGTTAGTCAGTTGACGATTGGAAACTTGTCTCAATTGAATGGATTAGTGACTACAAAACCATTTAATTCTTTTCATTATTATTATGGTTTTGGTGATTAAGTACATTTTTCATTATATTTTTACCGACTCTACATTTGGTCTGTGTAGTGGACCTTCAGACAATAGGGTTAATTGTCAATTTGCCGGTGCTCACCTGTCGACCGCGCTCGCTCACCCACAGCTGGGTCACGTACTTCCAAAACTTCTTCGTCTGGTACTCTGCAATCAAAAGCTTATATCGGACAAGTTCGCCAACACTTTTTTGTGTACTCTAATAACTGAAAGATGATAGCTATATCAAATGCAATTTCTATGGGTTATTTTCTAACGAATAATATCTGTCACAGTGATCTGATCACATCATTGGTTTGAGTAGGTATTAAAAAAATAATTTCACGATCATGAAAGTGACGTTTGACATCGAAAATTAACGTTCTACGTCATCCATGCATGTATTTATGAGTCTTTTTATTATTTAACTACCCTGAAGCACCCTGAAATAACCACTGCAGGGCATAAAGGCCTTATTTTTTCAACAGTTCCCGATCGCAAGCCATATTTTCCCAGGCGTTTTCAAAAGCGTCCGGCCTGTCAAGCCCATACTTAATATTGCTCACAATCTTGAGATCGCTTCATAAATACAAGCCATACTCAGGGCCTGATTTAGAGCAGTGTTGATCTACTTTCTATTTAAATAGTAAACTTATATTATCAGCTTAAAATTATGTGAAATTCGCTAGTCACTTTTTAATCGATGGAAAGTTTTTAGGATTAACCTAGCATCCTACGTCTTTCAGTTACTTACACTGTGTTAAAGTTGTGTTAAAGTTAAGACTATCAAAGCGAAACTTCTGCTAAAGTCCTGTCGATCGGCCTTAGCTCTAGTTAATACCGTCAAAAGCTACAAGTGAGGCAAGTCCTAAGCTAACAGGAGCCGGAATGAACCATAGTCGATTCAAAAGAGAGAAGAGCGCCTTTGTAAAAACGAACAAATACCTACGTCTATTCATATCATAATCATAAGCTACAGCGTGTAATAATGTGCAACGTTGGGTCGTGTCGTGGTAACAACGTGAAAATCTACTTCGCACAACATTGGGTCGTATAGTGGTAACGTGAAAACCTACTTAGCACATCGTCATAATTACGCTCAATGGTAGCTATAAAATCCTTGGGTGGCTTAAAAATTAGTTTTTGGTTAAAATTATAAAATCAGTAGGTACCTACATAGATACTTTCACGGTCAAGTAGTCACAGGTTACATGATATCAAAATGTGTATTCTCGCTTCGCTACATGATATTTAATTATCGGCATCTACCTAACTACTGCAAGGATTAAGCTTCGACTTCTTACTGCTCATTTTCCTCAACTGTGACTTGAATTGAACTTCCAGAGTTCCGCGTCAATGAACGAGTCGCGATTAGCATACTCGAATAATTAACCAATCTATCCTCTGGCCACGAACTATTTCTGAACTCTATTATGAACCAGCAGTATAACTTCGGTCGGTTGATTTAATATTCTCAAGATAATTTACTATAAAGCTTTTTTACCGCCACATTGGCTTTTAGAAGCAATTTTAGATTAATTAATTTAATTTATTTTTTCTCGCGATGGATTTTCCCTTGACTCGAGTCATGACCAGTGGTGATCGACATGGAGTTGATGATGGAGCGAGGTCACCTAGAATTCCCAAGGGACCCGTGGTGTCAAAAGTACTATTACTCGTAAGTAGTAACCGAAAAGGGGCACCATCAGTGTCACTAGTACCACCTGGATGCTATAAAAATTATTGTTTTTATTCAACTAATATAAAATTTCTGGAAAAAGTAGATCTTACCTGATAAACCCTGGTTTTTCAGCATATCAATGAGTTCATTCGTTTTTCTCTCATATTTGGTCAAACCATGCTTTGTTGAATAGGCAATCTGCAGTACAAAGAATAAACAATAATTAGGTATAGGTACCAGGGTTCTAGGATATATATCAGCGGATATATATCAAGATAGCTTCCATGCTGGACTGGGAATGTAGAAGAAAAATCCCAAACCTGTATAGAAGTAGCCACAACCATAGCAGCGAGCATCTTCCCGCAGACGAGCACCATAGCCAGGATCGTCAGAGAAACCAAGTCGGTGATCAGAAACTCGTCACCGCCTGTGGACGTCAGCTCGGACACTACCACGAAGAATGACGTCACGTAGTCCCACGATTCCTGAGAGTTTGTATTCCGCGCTAAATCATCTTCTTTGGCGCCCAGACTGTCGGCAGACTGCGCCCTTTATGGAAAATTAAGGTAAATTATATCATATTCGACTGCTAGCGATAGAAACTGGTAGCGATAGAAAAACATGAATATTCAAGTTGGCCTTCCTCCCGGGAATGCTACAGAAGTCAGCAAAAGGGATTTGATATATTCTGACAACCTGTCACTTAGCGATACACATAATTACAATTTAAAATTGTCCTCGATATTTGTCGGACGTGGTGAAGGCGCCGTTTTACTTTCTGCCTACCCAATAAGAAAAACTTCATGTATGTATGTCGCTTTTTGGGCACACCACGGTAAAATAAGAAGAGTAATACATACATACATACATATAATCACGCATTTATCCCTAATGGGGTAGGCAGAGCGTAAACGACCTTAACAAAGGTCGTTTCGCCACGTCTGACAAGTTTTGAGGGTTATTCCAGATAGCAGCTCAAATTAACCCTTCCTACTCACTCGTCATCAATATGTGTTTCAACGGTGCAGGAGTATCACCACTAAAAGCTGTCGTTGCCGTCTGAAAGGAACCAACATTGAACCCTACTTACTCGTTAATAATGTGTGTTTTGATAGTACGGATGATAGCGGATGGGTTCGTGGCTACCATGGTGACCAGCCAGCCACAAGCCCCTGTGTGTAGCAGCAGTATCACCACTAAAGCTGTCGTTGCCGTCTGAAAGGAACCAACAGTGAACCCTACTCACTCGTCAATAACGTGCTCTTTTAAAATGCTGAAGATAATGAATGGTTCCGTGGCCATCATGGTGACCAGCCAGAGACAAGATCCTGTGTGCAGTAAAAGAATCACGACGAACACTGTCGTTGCCGTCTGAAATGGACCAATTATTTAGCCCTGTCAGTTCTATGTTATGCAGATTCCCTCTTCAAATCAGCTTGAACGGAAAATTATCAAAAATTACAAACTGGATGAAAAAATCTTTGCTGATTTCCGCATTTATTCATTTTATAAAACTGATCGTGATTGGCCATCAATTTAGTCAGGAAAGGTTCTTTTTAAAATTAGCCAATCGATGCAGAAAAGAGCATTATAACAAGTTACTCGATGACGGTGAATGCTGTAAGCCACTTGATTTGATCAGAAAATACGGAATACAAACTAACTTGAAGCGAAGTGAAGTTGTTTGTCAGTTCGGCAGCTGTGTTTCTGTAGAACTCTATTAGGTAGATAAGTCGGAACAACTTGTTGGCTCGCAAGTAGTGCATCGCGATCGTGGGCTGCCTGAAAGTAATGCGATTATGAGCACATTTGACGGTTCAAAAACATTAATGTCTGATTTCTTCTACTTTCGTATCGGCAGGAAAGCGCCAGCTACCGTGGTAGCCCTATGATTACTGTCATGTAGTTACTGACTGAATACATTAGGGCCGGTTTACATTAGGACAGTGGTAAGTACAGTTGGTAAGTTGGCTTTCAAGTTGGTACATTTAGTATGAAAGGCAACTTGAATGTCAACTTGAAAGCCCACTGGGAGAACCATTTACACGTTTCAACTTACCAACTGTAGAACTATACTTACCAACTATACTTACAGCTTGAACCGTTTAAACCGGCCTTTACTGATCTGACCATACGTTTCAAAAAAAAAACTCTCCCCTTTGTTAAATAGGAATACCTAGTAGAAAATCAATGGCCGAAATCACCTTAGAACTATTTTCATTTAAATGACGAAATAACATTTCTCTATTTTTTAATAGAAGAAAGTGACATAACAATATTTATTCAAGATTATGTTAAGCAACATCGATATCAATATTTTATCCTTACGGGAAACAGAATCCAAGTAGCTCGAGCGGTAGATTGACCAGGATGTCAGCATACAACAAGTGCCTGTGTTTGGAGTACCTGGACCTGCACTTGGTTGGGTTCGTCACAAGCTCACCACGCTTATTTACATATCCCTGTTGAAAATTTCATCTAGAGTATTGTCTATAACCTGTTTCAATTAAATTTAAGAATCGAGACCAACGTGTTTTTAGGCTAGTAAATTTATTTTTCTTTGTAACTTGGCAAACAATATGTTTTATGATTCTAAAATTAAATATCTTTTTAAATTTCAAAGAAAAAGCATTTTGTGGATCGTAATTCGTATCGATTGGCAAATTTCATTTAAGTAAAGTATATCTACTATCAATCATCATTATTACTTATTTTTACTTACATTATTAAAATTAGGGGGAAGGCTTTTGAAATTATGATCTGTTTCAACTTTGTCGATGAAACGACGCAAACTTAGTCTCAATCAATTACTATTATGACGAAAATATTATGATGTACTCGTATAAGGACGGGATAGTAAATCAAAGCTGCATCATCGGTGCCAATGTGGACATAAATGTATTTCTCTATTGTCAAATTTCAAAAAATATTTTTAATTTAGCGGACCCCAGCATCAGGCTGGGAAAACGCTAGGCAGAAGAAGAGGATACCTCTAAATCTAAACTAAACAGAAAGAAAAACAGGAGGTTATACTTACTTGATGTATAGATAGATACAACTTGATATAAAAGAATATATCAATTCCTGACTGTATCCAGAACAAAGCTATGCAATTGTTCAATGTGACGATTTCGTACATGATGCAGACATAACTAGCAGTAGCCATGATCGATGTCAAGTAGCCGAAACCCTAAAATAGTGAAAAAAATATTCAAGACGTAATTTTTCACAAACGCCGAAAGAACTTCATGTTGCAGTTTTCCGTCGATGCGACGCAGTAAGTTAATTTTGAGTTAGCTCACTGCATGGTAGCTTTTAAAACCTTTACGTCCTCATCTCTGTCTCCAATGACCTAGACTAGATTGGAGAGCTACACAAATGACACATTAGACTCCCATTTAGCAGTAAAATCTGGAAATAACTGGTAATTAAAAGTTCTTCCAAACAGATAGAGAGAGAGAGAATAGAAGGAGAGACCGTTTTCTTGTTTAGTATGAAAAAAAAGTTTCGTTGTTTACTGTATTTATCACTGATTTGAGAAGTCGCTGCCGCTCCCTAGATCCCAACGCTATTAACTCTTCTGTGGTATTTTTAACGGAAAGTACCTAACCTGGTATAACCAAGATCCCGGTCGCAGAAGATTGGACACATGCATGTAGCTCTGAAAAGTGCTGACGCTGGCTGAAGACTTCGCTTGGCTGATGTTGGAATGGGAACTTCGCATTGAAATCTGACCAGCTATGTCTGGAAGAAAATATAATAAGACGTAAGGGACGATGTCCTGAAAACTGAAAGCTCAGGGAATAAAACTGAACAACTTTCATAAAGAAATGCTTCTGAGAAAATTTAAGGCCTGTATTTATAATCAGCTCTCAAGAGTGACAGCGAGTTTGAGTTTGAATCAGAAATGTCATTTCAGTACAAAACGGCCTGTTAAATCCACACTTAATATTGCTCTCAATCTTGAGATCGCTTTATAAATAAATACGAGTCTATAAAATCGGTAACCCATAAAAAATGTCTGATCAAAATGGAAATTTTTATGAAGAATGTTTTTTTTTTTATAAATGTTGTTATTTTTCGTCGACTAAGCAATCACCGTCCTTGTAGTAATTTTCAAGCTTGAAAGGAATAGGTACATCTGTAACATTTCTATAAACGCTGAATGATAATAAGTACCTAAAGGACCTAAAAATGTAATGGGTAGCTTACCTAAATCAAATCTGCTAGAACCACTCCTGGAATCAAATCCAGATTCTTCGGAATTAGCTTCATCAGACTCATCTATAAAAAATATTATTTCATAAAAATCTCTTCAAAACAGAATGTTACCGACGCGCACAGCTCTAGTAAAAAAGGTTTTAAAATATGGTGCAACTCTATTCTGTCTTGCGTTGCCATGGAGCTGTTATTTTCTTACTCTTGAAATCCTCTGATATGGTTTTAGGAATTAAACTGTGATTTGGAAGTTTTCTTATTATTTCACGTTAGATCATAAATTTGCTCTATATTGGCCATGATTCGGCATAAACAAGATTTAACTAAAGTAAAACCATACCCTTCATTTCCCACCTAGAGCAAACAGAAAATGATGGCAGTATAGACGGACTTATTATTATCCTGTCACATAAGTAGAACTCGTCCAAAAAATTTAAAGGATCAGGACCGTTCGCATCATGACTTGACTTAATCATCCATATATTTTTGAACTTACAGGATTATAATAAGTCTTTCTATACTGACATCCTCTTCTGTTCGCTCGAGACGTAAAATGACGGGTATGGTTTTTTTATACACATCTTGTTTACGCTGAATTGTGGCCTTTCTTGCCCTGTTGAAAAGTATTACAAAACTATGGATCAAAATAACTTTTTATTTTATTTTTTCAATACATTTTTATTTATATTATTATCTTTATACTTATAAAATCGTTTGTCCTTACTGACTGACTGACTGATTCATCAACGCAGAGCCTAAACTACTAAAGCTAGAATCATTAAACTTAGAGAGCAAGTTCCTCTTATAACGTAACCTCCCACTAAGAAAGGATTTCCGGATTTTCCCTCCCTAAACGGGTAAAAAGGGGGGTTGAAGTTTGTATGAAAGTCCGTCAATTTTGAAGGTAGGATCTTCAAATTTTGTATTTAGGCTAATGATTAAAAAATAATTTATACGTGTTTCAGCATTTTTGCATTTCTTACCCCTAAGAAGGTTAAATAGGGGATGGAAGTTTGTATGGAAATTCCGTCAATTTTGATGGCAGGATCTTCCAATTTTGTTTTTGGGCTAAAGATTTAAAAATAATGAATACGTGTTTCAGCGTTTTTGTATTTTCCACCCCTAAGGGGGTTAAATAGGGGATGGAAGTTTGTATTGAAATTCCGTCAATTTTAAAGGTAGGAACAGCGCGGAAACTCAATCCCACGGGAAAACTCTTAGCTGCGGGTGAAACCGCGGGGCGGAAAGCTAGTACATTTATACAATCCTGACAGGAAATCCCACTATTCTACATACCGCCTTCATCAGAAGAATCCACAAAACTGTCCATAGTTATAGGCAAAATGTAGTCTTTAGATAGAGCAAAAGCTTTAATGAGGGGTTCTTGAAGCTTTGGGTAGTACTTGACCAAATTAAAGAATGTTTGGCTCGGAATAACCAGCAGGTCCAAACTACGACTGGCGAAGATGGAGACTTCAGAACAAGAAATAGGTTGCTGAAAGAAATGAATTCAATGACAACAACCTTAGATTAAGAATTGGTCTCCGCGCGCGCGCTCCGACTAGATTCCGCCGGCGTACTTAAAAATGCGGCAATTTATACTACGCTGACTTCTGAGCCAGATTTGTATGGAGATTTGCACGCACACGAACACAAACCACTCGTATTTACACTAGTGCACACTAGAATTAAAAAGTTGCCGCACTTTCGCAGCTACTGTAGGGCGGAATCTAGTCGGAGCGCGCGGAGACCAATCCGTAATCTAAGCATATGACACATTTATTAAAAATTCGTCAAAATTCTAATACCTACATTTCTTCAAATAACAAAATACCTTACTATGAATCTCAGTTTTAAGATAGGTAATTATATTAATAAACTAGCAACGAGAATATAAAAATAAAAGCATTTACTTACCCCAGTAAAGTTTCCAAACATTCCACCAGGACCCATACACGAGACCATTTCATTGTAGGAATTTAAAACGTCCACCTGAAAGATCATACTGATTCATAAAAATCTTACAAATGGGTAAGAATGTATATCATCATTTTATTGTCACAATACGCAACGTATACCTATGCGACGCGACGTCATAGTAATGTCGCCGCACTCATGTCATGATATAGGATTCAATTAGACCAGTTTGATAATGATTATCCCTACGTATACGAGGATTACTTTGGGTCGAATCTCTCACACACATAAAACAATAAACTCACTCTTCTTTAGGTATTCTATTATTCTAGTCCTTTATTAGGGCTAAATTTTTATACGGGTACTACAAGTGAAAATAGGAATATATCCATGAAACCAAACAACTTTCCCGAAGGAACATAGATAGAAATATTTCAAAAATTGGCCTTATCACCCAAAATTTGTACAAGTATGAGTGGGCCAAAGTTTTGAAACTGTTGTTCAGTTTGATGGGTATAATTCACCCTATGGGTATATACCGGGTGTAAGGGACAGCGTCCCGCAAACTGATAGGGGTTGCTCAGTCAACGATACTGAACACATATCACCAGGTATTTTTTCAGGAGATGAAAAAAAATTTGCTTTTCCATACAAATTGTCTAATCGATGTGGTCATTTTGTATGAAAAAGCAATTTTTTTTTTCATTTCCTGAAAAAAAATCCTGGTGGTAGTTGTTCAGTTTCGTTGACTGAGCAACCCCTATAAGTTTGCGGGACGCTGTCCCTTACACCCCGTATAATGGTTTACTAATATTTTACACATTTTATACGCAGACCAATGCCTCACCTTCCCTCTATAGATAATGTAGATATAATGCAGCATATCCCGACACTGCACCACAGTTTCTCCCTTCAGGAAGTACATCTCATGCAGATGCTGGGTGATGACCCTGATGAAGGAGCGTTCCACCTTCCCGAAGAGAGGCACCTCTCTCAAAGCATGCTCGTACATGAACACCAGCGTGTCTTCCATCAGGGCAGAGTTTAGGCAGCGGCAGATGTTCTACAGGAAACACAAATGTGACTTTTCACGTGAAAGTGCCTTATGGAGGGTTTTAAAGGGGTATATATGAAGGATTTTTGAATAACTTATTAGTTTCTGATTACAGGGATATGCATAACTCAAAACCCTCCATAAGGTACCTTTGCACGTGGAACGTCACAAATAAGATAGATAGACTTTTTTGCACATACAAAATACATGAACAAACACCAATTTTCGGAAAAAACTATTTTATTGAGATCAACCATCTATGGGTCTTGTTATTTGATCCGCTAACAATGTCCCAACTATAATTATTATAAATCAAACAATCATCGTTGTCCGGACGACTGATGATGATGACTGAGACAAATACGTGAATATTTCATTATTGGTATATTAAATTCAGAATATACTAAGTACCTAAGTGATAATTTTAAACCTATTTAAACCTATAGATTTTTACCAAGTATAAGCCGTTTAATACCTGAGGGTTGCTTCCATTAGTCCTCTTCCACACATACTCAAAATATTTCAGGGTATTTGTGGTGAGTACCGGATCCACGTTTTCCTGATATAAAAAGTTTTCCAAATCCTTCGTGTTTTCCTGCACGAGAAAACGGCTCATTAAAACTAATATTATAGGCAATAATATATTACGACTCTACGCTCAGTAAAAAGATTTACATACATACATACAGAAAATCACGCCTTTATTCCTAATGGGATAGGCAGAACAGAAACGACCTAAAAGGTCGTTCCGCCACGTCTGACAAGTTTTGGGGGTTATTACAGATGATTATGTATTCTTATTGCTATAGTGACGGGTTGTCAGCCCATCGCCTAAATTGCAATACACTGAAACCTTCGAATCCCTTAGCTGGTTTTTACGGCATGCATGGGAGAAGCTGGCACATTCTATGTTTTTCTATCCCTCCCAGTCCAGCATGGAAGTAAATCTCTAAGTAATCTGATAAAAATAAGTTCTAAAAATTCAATATGAAGAAATTCGAAAATCGAATAATTTTGATTTAAGAATCATAAGAATACTGTTTCGTTTCAAAATTCAGATTCCGATTAAAAAATCAAACAATATAATTGATTTAAGAATAGTACGAATACTTATTCCGTGCCACAACCTAATATTTTTAACGATGAAAGTTATGCCATTACGAACCCAACATGAAAAGTTATTTTGAAAGTACCGTTACCATGTAAGTAATACGGGTTGCCTCGCGCGTATATCTTTACAACTGCCTCCGTGGTCCAGCGGTCTGAGCCATGGGCTCACGATCCGGAGGTCCCGGGTTCGATTCCCGGCGAGGGACAATGACTTTGTGTTGTTGTTTCTAGTTTGGTTAGGGTATTACAGGCTGATCACCTGATTTTCCGAAAAGTAAGATGATCCATGCTGTCGGATGGGCATGTAAATAGTCGGTCCTGCGCCTGATTTATCTCTGGTAGTGTCAGTCAATCTGTCCCATCAGAATAAGAGATTGAAGGAATAGAGAGTGCACCTGTGTGTAGCGCGAACACTTGGGCACTAAAAACTAGTCCTGCGCAGTTGGCCTATCTCTGGGAGATTGGCCGCTATCACCGAAAATCGGTTGGAGGACTATATCTTTACAAGCACTCACAAAATTACTACGTATCTTATCTACGTAACTACGAGGCAACCCGTATTATTTTTCGAAGTCTGAAATAATTTGCAATATTTCAGACTTTGATATTTTGGTAAACCAATATTTGGTTTTCCCGCAACACAAAAAGAAATAATGGTATTGATTCGTAGGCGCACAAAAACACAAAATCTTAACAAAAATTGTCACCTGTCACTTTGGGAGATTAGTCTTGAAATTTGGAAATTTTGATGCTCTGCACGAATCGATAGCAATAGCTACCTATTGTGATATCTGAGATACTTTGATCAAAGTTTATAATTTATGATTTTTTAAAAGCCTCTCTCCAAATATTTCGGCTAGTTATATACCTATTAAGATGATCCAAATCATTTGTACAGATTTTATTTCCAAGAGCCCTGTCCATAGGAACAAAGTACCCACTTAAGTAGTAATATAAACAAGTATTGACAGTCTTACATTATGTTCGAGCAAAGACCTGGAAGTGACGGAACAGGTGGAGGCTATGTATCCGAACATGAAGGCGAAGTAAAGGAATCCTGCGCATCTCAGCGTGCACACCAGCCACACGTCCAGCCTGCCCATCATCATGGTGGGCGTACATCCGGTTCCTGCACGGAAAATAAAATAATTACAAATAATAATAATAATTTAATAATTAATTTTATTTATTCATGCAAAAGTATTTGCACAATATAAGAATAGGTTTCTATGTCAATTTTTGTGCAGCTTTCTGATGGTAAAAAAATCGTTTGGATTTCAACCAAATTCAACATCTTTAATAATAATGGTATACAAGTATTCCTATAGATTAATTAACTAAATAAACGTAACACAAAACTTTTACCTATCAATATCTTCTTCTAATAAAAATAAGTTCTAAAAATTTAATAATGAATAAATTTACATACCAACGAAAAGTTCGAACACCCAGAACAATGTATGAAGATACTCCCAAATAGCAACTGAAAAAGGAGATTCAATAAGAATAGATTATATTTTAATCGAGGAGCACCGGGAGCCTCACCGCAGTATTTGTCGTCTATAGGTGATCTATTCGCATGTTGCTCGCGAACAAATGTTAGCAGTGAGACGCACCTAAGGTTCGGCTTGAACGAAGGTTCGGCTCGATCGCAGGCAATGCAAAACACATTGTAAGCGTATTAAACGGAACCTTTGGCGCCGAACGTTACACAGGTGTGTTGCTGCCCTTATTTAAAGTTTTAAAAATCCATGCAAAATAGCCTGCAACCACATAAAGGCATAAATTATTTATCTTACCAAGATCTTCAACTTGCTTTTTATCACTAAGAACTTTGTTTCTTATGCAAGTAACCAGAAGTTGGTCGGTTGCTGCTTTGCTGGTACTAGGATGGCAGGAATTCATGAAGATGACCGCTGTCATCAAGTTGACGAAGGCTATGACGAACGGAATAAACTTCAACATCACTACGATTGGGTTCACTCGGACTATGTCACTCTCCCAGAACGAGAAAGCTCCGGATATTCTCGTCACCTGCAGCAAGATTTTATTGATACATACACAAAATCACGCCTTTATCCCTTACGGGGTAGGCAGAGCGTAAAACGCCTCGTTAAAGGCGCCTTCGCCACCAATGATGAAAATTGAGGGCAATTTTAGATTGTAATGTGTATCGCTGAAAATGACAGATTATGTCAGCCCATCGCCTAAATTATAATACATTGTAACCCTCGAATCCATTTTGATGACTTCTACATGCCCGGGAGAAAGGGCAGCTGGAACATTCTAAGTTTTTCTATCGCTCCCTGTCCAGCATGGAAGAATTTGATGATGACGATAGCTTTAAATGTTGAACGATGGTATGACATTATTGTGCTTTTATACAAAAAATTGTCGGAAAAATATTGACAAAGGAATTTTTCGAATATAAGTAAAGCAGCACTTACCAGAAGAAGCCTATTGATTCTACACAGATCTTTATCAGTATGATCATTTACAACTCGAATCTGAAAACAGTAGAATAATATTTTACATCTCCAGTATTATCATGATCATCACCATCAGTCATCATATCATAAAGATATTTTATCAACCATCTATATTGAGCGTACAATCAGGTTCGCTTGCCTTGCTCAACGGCAGATAATATTTTCCTTAGGTAATTTTTTTATCAAAATTTTCTTGGGCTCGTATTTATAAAGCGATCTCAAGATTGAGAGCAATATTAAGTTTGGATTTGACAGGTCGTTTTGTACTAAAATTACATTTTCATTTCTCATACTCGGAAAGTAGTGTTGTTTTGATCTGACTATTGGGTGGAAGATGCTGCTTTCCTTTCACAGGGAAGGAATAACTCATACAAATTTCATCCCCACCCTAGGGCGGGAATGAACTTTAAAAATAGAACCAACTGCTTGAATTGCTGTCAGCTGTGAAGACTTTTTTTCAAATTAAAAAAAAAACTTTATGAAATGTCGTGACTTTTTAACCAGCTAGTGTCACTGGCCAGTGTGAATTTAGCGCAAACTTGCGACGCGAGTGCCGCGACAAAATTAAAAAATAATAATTAAAAAGTCAACACAAATTGGCGGGATAGATTTTAAATAGGTACCTACTTTATTAACAATAAATACTTAGTTTGTATTAACAACTAGTTTTATTTTCCTCATATTCTAAATGAAAAGTAGAGTCATTGCCACGGGTAGAAGAATCAATTCCTCTCGGACTATAGCCGCCCTCGCTGCGCTCGGGCATCTAACTACCTCGGGAATTGATTCTCTTCCACCCTAGTCTATGAATCTACTATTCTGATACAAACTCAAATTCGCTGTCACTTTTGAGAGCTGATTATAAATACCACCCTTGATAATGATATTGTTTTTATCAAGTATGTCCATCACAAGTCAGAATGTAATGAATTTATTTATTCAGTCAGAATTGAATTTTGATTAAAAATACTCGCCAATTGTTCAAAGGGGAAAACCGAGAGAAAATCCCAAAAGAATGTAGTTTTCAGATATCGTGTAACAGCAAGCAACGGATGTTTGATTAGAAGTGACTTTTCGTTGTAATATGACACATACGCCATCACAACAATGTCGACGTATAGGAATATATCAACCCAATTGTACTGGTTGTAATGTTTGTCCCATCGCACCTAAAAATATATTTAGTTATTAAGGCTCGCATTTATAAAGTGATTTCAAGATTGAGAGCAGTATTGAGTATGGATTTGACAGGTCGTTTTGTACTGGAATGACATTTCTGATACGATCTCAAACTCGCTGTCACTCTTGAGAGTTGATTATAAATACGGGCCTTAATATCTACAATTCCTTTAAAGTTACAAGAAGCTAGAATAAAACACTTATCTAATACCAGCTACGCGAGTTGCATATTATCATATTTATTTTATTCAAATTTTTATGACACGACCATGCATTAATTTGACAGCTATGAAAGTACATAATGCATGAAATAATTTTAAATTCCAATGTTTTGTGTATTGCATTACAAAAATTAAATTAGATTGGTACATTTTCGGTACTTACAGCAATATAATAGGGTATGACAAATATGTAGTACATAGCAGATACAAGTCGAAGCGCACACCATATCTTGAGGAATATTCCGAACGGCGTAATAGTTAGTGGCAGGAAGATGTAACGCAGGAATCTAGATAGTGAACTAACCGTTAGCACAGAATAATAACTAGTAACTAGCCGTTAGTAGCATTTTAAACCTAATAGGTATAATAAAAGTTTAAGTAACCACGAGACCGATACACCCACTACTGTTATACAGCTGCAACGCTTATCAATGGGCCATGTTATTTGCAATATTTCAGACATTAATATTTTGGTAAGCCAATATAGACAGCTGCAACGCTTATCAATGGGCCATATTATTTGGCGTAATGATTATGTAGTCACTCGTTTGAAGTAAGTTAGATTACATATATTATTTCTTATGATTGGACCTATATTACAAAATAAGACATGATTGTTACAAAATAAGCTTAAATATTTTTCTTCTTCGCTAACTAGTTCTTGTCACTTTAGTATTCTTTGCTGTCTCTCGGTAAGTATATCTGTTTTATTTCATCCAAGACAACTTTGCAGCTGGACACAAGTCTTTGACCAGTAGAACGTGTTCGGAAACTTATCTCAAGTTGTTAGAAACCATCAATAAGTTCGACGGGGTTTCCATGCGCCAACAAAGATCAGTTAACCTTTAAGACTCTCCCTTGCGCATAGTATTCTAAAACTAAAGCTGTGATACGTCATACCAGTACGTTATTTTATATGTGTGTACGGTGCGTGTATTATTTGCAGTGACTTATTTTATTTTTATTTTCTCCGCATATTTCTAACCGTTGCCTAATATGGAGAAGCCATCCGATTGGTGATTGTATTTTTTGCCCCAGTAGCATGCAGCCGCGATAAGGTCGCGTTAGCCATATTTTCTTACATCTATCTGTCAGATCGTATGCAGCTTTGACAGATAGTAGTTGTGATAAATTCGTGCTCGCGCGGCGGTATGCTACGGGACGACAGCTCCCTTCATCTTTAGCGTCCGCACTTAAAATCTGCCTTATCTCAAAGTCTCTGAGATACACAATCTTTGCTATTTTCATATCTTTTGCACTCATACCTAAGATAGCCCAACTTCTCGAACGTTCTTATATAGTGCTTTCTGTCTTCGTTGTCACGCAGCATCACGAAACTTTCTTTTATCTCTTGCTGTGGAAACAAGAAACAACCGTTGAGATTAGTTCAGCAAATTGGCGATTAGTCTTTCGTTAGTTGCGGATAAATAGCTCAGAATTATTTTGGGATTTCTTTCAACGATAATCATTGCGTTCTTCTGTCGTATGGGTATCAAGTCGATCGACCCGATGAACTCTGGTGTCAGAGTTTTTTAAACTGCCTAATAGCACGGCTAATAGGCTTCTGACGTGGTTTGTGTAACGACCACTATCAATGACAGCGACCGGAACGGACGGCTTAACGTGCCCTCCGAAGCACAAGTTGATGCTAAATACTTACTACGCAATCTTTTATATTCAACAAAAATAACGAACATTTAGTTAAAATTGTAGGTTAAGGGGTTTCATAAGCTAAGTATTGACTTTATCAACATTTTGGAACTTAGCTAATAATAATAATAAATGTATGGGTATTCTTCAAGATATAGATAGGCAAAAGGTAAAATGCCCATATAGGGACAGCAAAGAATAGATAAATAGAGTGTCTTACAGCTATTCTGTTAGTCTTGTTGTCCAACCGCCCGATGAGTGGCTTGGCATCATCATAACGTGATGCTATCGCCCTGCAAGTCAGGATCTTGCAATGTCTGTCAAATAAGAATTAATTATAATAATATTATAAACTGGCCAATCTAGTCATAATAAAAAAATTAGTATGCTATAGTATTTTTTATCATATGACTACAGCGCGACCATACTTGTGGTTATGCATACCATGCGCACCCTTGTATGCGTAACTACATATAACTATGAACTCACGTCCAATGTGCGTGTAAGCACATTTACAAGTATGGCAAAGCGGCAGTCGTGAGATAAAACAAGTATACCGTTTACCGTTTATTAATCGTAGACAATTGCTACGCTTTTTGCTACGCCGTAGCATACTGAATAGTCAAAACTGCGAGCTAGAACTCTGAGGATTGGCGCAATAGAGAAGAGGCCTAAGAAGTATATCCTGCAGTGGGTAGATGATGAAGATGATGATTATGATGATGATGATTGTGATGATGATGACGACGACGACGACGACAAAGACTACCATGATGATGATGATGATGATGACGATAATGACGACGATGATGATGATGACGATAATGATGATAATGAAATGTATCCTTTTAAACTCCAACTCACCAAGAAAATGGCATGGCTGCTCTCAGGGAAGGTGCTCCAGCTCTGTATCAGTGCGCTGTACTCTATGTGCCGCAGAATACAGTTGGTTGACGTCACCACTGTGTAAACCTATTATTTTTAATAAAGGCTAGATGAGTATTATGACAGAATTGTAAGGCTCGTATTTATAAAGCGATCTCAAAGATTGAGAGCATATTAATTAAGTATGGATTTGCCAGACCGGTTTGTTCTGAACTATGGGAATGAAATATGACATTTCGGATCCAAACTTAAAATATGAAAATACTAACTTTTCGACCGCGGTTTCACCTGCGTTACATGTGTGCCAAGTTTCATCCTGATCCGTCCAGTGGTTGAAGCGTGATTAAGTTACAAACATCCAAACAACATTAAAATATCCAAACATCCAAACTTTCGCATTTATAATACTTAGATACGGATAAGACTTACATTAAGGATCAAAGTTTT
>JARACY010000233.1:0-116416 GCA_029255725.1 Scrobipalpa atriplicella
CCATCACCCGTCTTCATAAGTTTTACACACAATTCACATACACCATATTTTATTGTTATTATGTGACTAATAAATGCTAGTCACATAATACATATGTTTGATAAACTCAAACACATAATAAATCCACCCACTCACTTCACAAAACATCTTCTTTATTATTTTTCCAATACGACACAGCACCATCAATTTGCTCAGAACAAGTATCTTAGGTACAGTCTGGCAACTCTCCGCCACTAGACACATGCACACATACATAGAAGTAAATCGTTCCGCTGCTCAACATCAGATGGCGTTGCAACAACCATTATCGGACTCGAGCCAGCTGGATCTTTCCAGAACTAACTCAGTACTAACTCAGTGGTTGCAAACCCATCCAAATGTATGGATCGTATAATAAACAATACCGAAATAAATCCAGAAATGAATTATATTTCGCACATAATTTAATATTTAATAGTTTTGTTAAGTAAAATACCTATATGTACGCAACAATCCAATTGGATACACGTACATATCAATGTATTTCAATGAATAAATAATGCAAATGTCTTCAAAGTATCCAATCAATAAAACCTTCAGCAAATATCGATTGGTTTAAGATAAATAAAGTAGAATCGACCCACCAACAGGCCTATCAATTCAGTAAATAGATTACCCAGATTATTTCTCAGTGTTGCTCCATAGTAGCACTTTGCAACACCAAACCATATAATCAATAACAGCACCGTCTTCTAAAATGAAAGGTAAACATGTTGGACTATGAAGTAAATAAACAATTAATGATCATATGATTTCATACAAAATGCGTATTTGAACATAAATCGACCATAGGTTGACAACCCCTGCTTTTCCAGAATTTTTAAACTGATATCCTGGTATCATACTGCTGTCTCACTCACTCATTCAAGTATTATTCCGCCATCTAGTATCGAGTAGCAAAACTGCACTACACTTCCTGTCTTTTAATATTCGTTTATGGATTAAGTTTTAGCAATCCAATATCTGAATTGATCTAATAATATTTAGATATTATTTCTAAGATTAATATTTAGACATAAAATGTCACGTATTAGACACATTTAAAATCTAAAAAGTCAACTGAACATCCATAGGCTCGTAGTTGTTACCATAGTAACTAACAGATGGCGGTAGTATGCAGTTTTGTAAAAAAAAGAGATAGATCGATTTGTTATAATATTTAGTTAAAATTGAGATATGAAGCTATAAAATCATTTAGAAAATATTAGAAAAATGTAACAGAATTATAAAAAGAGTTAGTAATTGATCAAAACTATGCTTTAGTGCCATTTTAGACAGTATCTTGTAGATTGATGTTAAATGTTTGAAAATAAGGTTTAGGGTAGGATTAATAGTCAGGATATATTTGGAATTCTTAGAAGGAAAAGGAAAGGAGTTATTCAATCGATTACAACTTGGTTTTACTTCAGATTTTAAGAGGGAAAGAAAAGGTTTTGTAATAATTCTCCTATCGTTTCAATAGATGGCGTTACTTATATTTTACAACAGAATTAGATTAGGTAGCCGACCCTAGATCCGTTACAATCGCCCCCTATTTTTATGAGAACAAATCGTGTTTTAGATCGAATGGAATAAAATTTTACCAATATTCTTATGTCAAATTAGATTTCAGACAAATCTCGCCCCCAAAATTTTATTAAATTCGGTCAAAACCGATTTTTCGAATAAAAATACACTATCTAAACTAAAATGAACAGACACCCCATAATAACTAAATATTTAGAAGTGATAAAATATGCAAACTGTCGCCCCGCCCCCATAATAAGTAAATTCTTGTGCCTTAAAGAATAAGGAATATTGAGTTTTACAATGCATAACAAACCCCTCGCCCCCATGATAAGTATCTGAAAGATCAAGGATCATTTAGTATGTAAAAATTAAAGTTGTCGCCCCCATGATGAATGAATTTAATTATCTTGAGAATAATGAACACCTTCTAATAATCCCCAAACTTAAGAACATGACCCGCCCCCAAAATCTACAAGCTTATAAAACCCCAATTTACAAACTAAAAATGTTTTGTAAAAGTCCGAATCACTCTTTCAAAATTATTGCAAGTTATGGAATATGCTAGGCATTGCCGATAAACTGCCCATGAAAAGCACCTATCAACTGGAACATTGAAAACTATTAACATTCTGAAGTGAATGATTCTCTATCTCTACGCAATCAAGAAACACACATAGGAATTTGAGTTCAACTTTAATTTTTGATTGATAATTTTATTATATTGCTAAAATTCATACAAGCGATCCGAGAGACCAGCCTGCTCTCATAATCAAATAGGTTAAAAATGTATCAGTTTAACATTTAGCTAAGGCTAAACAATAAATATTTTATTGAGCAGGTTTATAGAACTTATTAAATCAAGCATTTAAGTCAAATCTAGTGAAGTTTGTTGTGTGTTGTGGAGAGCGAATGAGTTAACCAACAAACTCTCGGCCAAAGAGAAGTTGGAAACCCACTGCTTTCCTCCTGTGTAGTCTGTAAGTTTACTTTGAACTTCAAGGATAGTCACCAAGAAGCCGTGAGCAGATGCGTGCGGAGCCAACCTGAAATAAGTTTTCAGCGGCAGCTGGGCTTGATGCTGTACCAACAAACCGACCCTCCGCCAAGAAACTTACCCAAGTAACTCAGGGTAATGAAATGATTTGACTTAAACTATCTCAATAGAAGAAGTCCATTGAGATTAAACATTCAAATGTAAATTTAGTTAATATTATCTCTATAATATAATAATAAACGTCCCTACCTTACCTATCCACATCCATAACAAGATAGGGTAATTATAATATTATTGACTCTACCAGTTCGTATCAAATCAGTGCCATTTGTTGTGTGTAATCAATTGATTTAGTCTGTATCGGTACTTTGAAGAATTGATGCTTGCTGAAATACCTCGGAATAACAATATGACAAAAATTCATAACTAGCCATTGTGGTTAACTAGTTATCTCTTCGTCAGATTGCTACAGAAGTAAATTCAGAGTGTAATGAGGTGATTTGATCTCGAACTATGCTCAACATAAAAGTTGAGACTTAGCAAATTACAAATGAAGTTATGTAAAATTCCAAAAGTATTATTTACCCATCAAGTATGGATGGAGTTAAAACTTTGTTACTATTATTTACTTTATTACACTACCAAATACATGAAAACAAGCCAAATCCTCAAACCACCTTGAAGGAATTGTAACAAGTTAACACAGAATGTTTAGAACTAACTGAAGTTAGATCTCAAATTCCCTATGTATTCTAACCATCTATGCCAATTTACTCGAAACTTTACGCCAATATGCTTGAAAAGGTATTACGCCAATATGCTGGTAATAATTTTACGCCAAAATGCTTAAAGAATTTTTTATACCAATATGCTTTAAAAGACTTTACGCAAATGTGCAAAACCTGTAATAACTGTATTTATCTGCAATTACGCCAATTGCTTTCTCTACACATAAACATTACGCCAACTCTGATACTCCAGTGATTCTACGCCAAATGCATAACTAAAAACACTATGTACGCTAAAATGAGGGCATAATATGCCTTTAATTACGCTATGTGCTTGCCCCATAAAATTGTTACGCCAAAAGCAATTTGAAATTGCTACGCAAAAATCTGCAACCCTAAAATTACTGTAACGCATTAAGCATATTTAGAAACTTACACCAAATGCAAAATTTATTATTTGAAATAACCAATGCCAATGAGCAATTACACAAAAGGTTTATAACTTAATAAACAATCCATCGACATGCCTTCTTAATTAACTTTTCCAATATCTTCAATATCTATTTATGCAACCGGACCTTTACAAATCCTATATCTACCTAATAAGCTAACTACCTACCATACTTACTTTAGGTACTTAGTATTTGTAAACATTTATTGATACTAACTTGAGGTAAAATGAAATCTAAATGTAACAGAGATAAGTAGTTGTTATTAATTGTAACTGAAAAGTAATTTTTGGTAATTAAATAAAATGCTAAATAAAATGCTTATCTTGCAATCTCAAACTCGATTAGAAGATCTAGATTTAGTTTAGGTACTAAATAAAGTATACCTACTTATCAAAATTTAATATTTTTAAACCCTAGTACAAAGAAAGGTAATTTTGATTTAATGAAATCTATAGTGTTGATTTACTAAATTTAGCTCAATTATCTTGGAAGCAACCTAAAAGAAAGAGACTAAATAAATTTAAAATATGGTGTTCAAATTGTATTATTCCTGTTATCTATAACCTTATAAGAAACATCATAACATTTACACAATAACATTGAAATTCCCAATAATAATAAAATAGAACCCGTTCCGATGATTCAAAATCTGATCCCGATGAAATGAAATAATGACATAAAACCATAAACAGAGACCGTTCATAATCAAAACAATAATAGACTTGCATAAAATTAAACTGCTCAAAATAAAATAATAAACTTTTCAGTCTGTCCGTACCGAAACAAAATAAAATAATTTAAAACTTCAAATAATACAGTGCTGCCAATCCAATATAGTATACATTGTTGCCTTTCCAGTGAAAACATGAAAACACAAATCGCTACAAATAAAATTTTTAGTCCGTCCTATCTCAACTCAAAGAAGAAAAATAAAATTTAGAATAGTTTAATACCGCAATACTTAAATCTGTTAAAAGATATCCAAATGGATATTACACAGTGTTGCCATCTCAATTTACAACTCGTTTAGAATAAACATAGAGAACAGTGTTGCCATCTCATAGGTAAATATATCAGAACCAATCAAACTGTTCAAAATAAACAGTTCAATCCATACCAAAACAAAATAAAATAAATCTTAAAATCCGCACTATCAATAATGAACAGTGTTGCCAAATAAACCGCTTCAAAAATTCTTTCCAGCCGTCAATATAAAATAAATCCGAAATTATTAAAGCGTACCAAAATTGGTTGTTCCAAAATCCGTTAAACAATGATGCCGTTCGTTCCAAATATTCTCAAAGCCATTTTATTATTCAATCAATATAAAAATAGAAAACAATTAACAATTATTCTGTCTGTCACTTTTGTGAAATATGGTAAATCATCACTTGCTTCACTCTACCTTACTCATGCCCGTCAGCTGTCAACTCAACACTCACTCCTGTTTCAGGCACAACATCTTTCACACAGTTCATCTATCTCATTCCAGACCACCATCTCTCAACACATCCACCCACATAACCACCTTCCTTACAAGACATTCATCCTTCCTCATAATACTTCTCATAACATGCACCCGATCTATCCTTACTTTTTTTTTTATAACAGGCAACTTGCAGGCTTCCTTTTATGCACTCATTCATTATTCCATTCATTACATACATTCATCATTACATAGCACAATACTTTTGCAACATACAGTCTTCTTTCATACAAGACTTTCATAGTCAACACTCATTCTGCTAAGAAGGTACATGGAATGTTCTATATTTTTGTTTTAGAATCAAATTAGGTACTGTGTTATTAATTAGACTATTATCACATACCACGAACACTTGTACTTAGTGCTTTTTACACCAAAACATGTAAGAAAACTTTGGAACTTTAGCCAGTTTGAAAGTTATTGAAACTACATCAAAACTCTAAGTAAAGTAACATAATGATTTTGCTTTATCTACAACTACTTACGTGAAAGGTTTTCCTATGGGAACATTGCACTAACACCTTACTATCACTATGTAAACATTGATGTAAACACAAAAATTACACACGAACTTTATCATGCATTTTATCCAGGCGCGGATACAAGATTTGGCTTAGGGGGGGGCCATTTTGAGAAAATCATATAAATAATAGTTCAAATTTGGTAAAAAATAAAATTTACTCAATTTAGTAATGTGAGAGCCAGGGTTTTAGGGGGGGGCCATTGCCCCTATGGCCCCCCCCTTGTATCCGCGCCTGATTTTATCATTTGTTTTCCCTATGTAACACTAAGGAAACTTAGTGTCCGGCACGCATTGAACACTTGCTTAACCTAATGTATGAAACAAACACCGATCTTTACTAGATTCTTTCATAAATAATTGAAAAACAATGAAAATAACTTCTCGTAAAATGTTTTCAAAATACTTCCCCGAAGAACTGTCATTTCGTTTTCTATGAACCAATGTAATTAAAACCGAGGTCATAGACAGAGAAAGAGCAATGAAAATCTACTAAGGAACCGTATTTCTATCCCTTTCTATCATCTTAGTACACGAGATACAAAGAAACAAGACCCAAAAAAGAACTTTGAAAGACCCAATCCGTCAAAGTTACGTTCAAAAGTTAACAAATATTCGCGGTGGGAAATCAAAAATCAAAATTAAACACAAAAATCTTTGGTAGTTATTTAGGAAATAGAATTTAGTGAATGATTTAAATGTAAAGCAAGTTTTGGATAGGAAATACACAAAATAAACTAGTAAATAATATTTAAATAATGAAGAATAAATTTCCCTTAGTAAAAGGAACACGTATCAAGCGTAGCTTTTGAACGCACTTTCAAAACGTCAAAACTAGTGTTGCCATAATGATCGGACCTTTCCTAGTATTGGAGAATTTTCAAAGTATGACGGACAAAGATTGCAAAATAATTCTTCACGAGGAAACTATTAGTAAATAACACAATAATGAATTTAAAGCATACTAGTAACCGTGATATCTTAAGAAATTGTAGGTAAATGATAACAAACTATTGTTCGCTTATTGAAACCTGCATAGACTATTGAGAACGTTATATATTTAAGATTATGTATTGAAATCTAACATAAATTAGTTTTTTTTAAGTAAATATCTACGTTATCGAAGCCTGCTACTGTATTTAACTTTAATTTGTTACGAGATTGATAATTTCATATTTCTCAAGATACGACAGAGATAGAATTATGCCTATTAATAAAATAACTGACAATTATTAATACCTAAAGAAAGTTTAATTTACTGATTGTACAACTTTTTTGCTAAACAGAAACTACTCATGTTCTGTAAATATGAAAGAATTTACTAATCAGATGTCAGGAATTTGAACTTTCAAACTGGCAACTCAAATTTTCAAATGTCATTCGTAAAAATATTCTAATTTCGCCATTTACGCGATATTTTAGCATAAAATATTAGGTTTACGCCCCCAAATACCCCAATAATTAGCAAGTATATAAATAAAACATATGCTCCGTGAAATTCTGTGCAAAATAGCCTAGTTTTTGCCAAAAAAAATGACCAATACAAAATATATAGACCGTCTTTGTTTTTCAGGTTACGCTATGTTAAAAGCAAGAAATTAATAGAAAAGATGACTGGCTCACACACTTTCCACCGCCCCCACGGACTTACACTGCCCCACACCGTCCCAAAAGAGAACCTTGTAGAAACATTCCGCTTTGCAGACCACTCTCCACTTCAACGAGCTGAACCCAGTTCTGATGAACTGGATCTTGGCTCTACGGCACCAATTGTAAAGGAACGCCCCCCCCCTATCTAATAAATAAATAATTAATTAAATAAAGAGATAATAATAGAGATAAATATTGAGATATTATTGTTGCTAATAATAATGTTGTTGGCTCATATGTGATCGTCTATAAATGGTTAGGACCGTACGTTGTGATTATGTATAATGTAACCCAATATTCTTTTAGTGGTAGCGGAATATCTCATAAATATAAGCTCTCTAGGTTCTCAGGACGAGACGGGACAGTGCGTGGGGAAACTGAACCTCATCCCAGCTCCTACCAGTCGCTGGAAGAGAAATATCTTTGTGCTCGCCAACCATCCACGAATGAGATTTGTTTCAACCACATATTCCCAGACACTAATAGATCAATAAATAGTCTAAGAGCACGTCATTGACCAAAATCCCATTTAGCGAGCCCCAAAGTAGGAAAATGGAGGCACTCCCGTACCTTCCAAATGGAGAGACACCTCAGTGTCTTCCGGGGTTTTAAATGTTTTATTGGTGGGCAAGCCTCAGCCCAAAGTGACACGCACTTAGGATGTTGAACAGGTCCAGATTGATATAAAATATCAATACAAATTAATGTATAATAGGTACTGATTTCATGGCTCAGTTGACCAAGATGATGTCATGTCAGATGTGGTAAGTAATAGTTGGATGTCTATTTTGAGAGACATCGTCTCAGCCAAAGCTTTAGGTATAAGTTGACCAGCCATGCTGGAGAGCATCGTATATGAACAGTATGAGTCATGCTTTCTCCATTTATAAATAGTTCAGAAAGTCAAAATATAATTTAGGAGGCCGAAGCCAGTCCCATATATAGTAAAATTACAAATAATCATTCCGCGAGCCAGATTGTAGACACGTAGATTAGAGTGGTAGGCTAATGCAGTAAAGATTATTTGTAGGACCTTCATTGAACTTTATAAACTTCTTAGAAAGTCATGCCAATACAGACATAACGAATGCTAGATGTAGAATATGATAGGTTGTGATGAATCAATGGTTGATTCCATGCCGCTCAAATAGACATAAGTCCAGTCAAGTATTCAGGTAGTAATATGGTCTATCATGACCAACTGATCATAAAATCAGCCTTTGTAGTAAATAAAATTCACATAAGTGAATAAGAGTAATAACTCCAGACCCGTTCCAGGGTAGTTTAGGATGAGATGGGAAAAGCAGATGATGCATCAATCCCACACACCACATAAGTAGGTAGGTACTATCATATGATTAGTACAAATAGATGAATCCATTAGTTGGACCTTAGGCCCATAGTTTGTAGATATAAATCCCACACATTGGCAGGCATTCCATTAATTAAAATGGTATAAAACCTACCTACATAGTAGGTAGATATCATCATCGGTGAAGATGAATATTATTTCCAAAGTAATGTTCTAAAGTTTAGAACATGCATACATATTTTGTATAGGCAATGTTGTCCATTGGACATAGGTATTTCACAATTGAAGTGAATATAAAATCAGTTCAGTAGTCACTTAAGACTTCTGACAGACATTTCTGTCAAAGGTTTAAAAACCCAGATTGTTTTAATAGGTAATAATACCATATTATCCACTGCTGGAATAAGCAAATTGTAGTTGTAATATGTATGACACATATTGTCATAAAAACATAGAATGCAATGTAAAGTTTCAAGATGAATTATAGGTTCCACTGCTGAGCATGTAAGTGTAGGATGAAACATCACTGCATAGTAAGGATATGGAAAGACAGGAATTAAGGGAATTAGGTAAGGTTAGCCCTGCCTACCTAAACACAATCTAAACCCAAATCTACCCCTATTGCCCTAACTCCTACACCTAATACCTATCTATACATACCGCATAAACCTAGGGTCCAAACCTACCCCCACCTAATAATACCTAAATCCTACTACCTAACTATCTCCCTATGAACCTGCCTATTATGTACCTAATACAATAAAACTTTGTAACCGCATGATAAGCCGACCTGCCTACAATTATACTCGCATGTAACCTATCACCAGTACCTAAAGTACTTTATAAATTAAATATTATTAAATTAGAAGGAGTTAAAAGTTTATAAAATGGAAATAAGGTATAAGTTATTATGACAAAATAGTAAATGATTTAAAACCGGCTTTGAGAATATAAAATATTATTGGATAAATTTATTTTTATCAGGGAGAACCCCTGTAATATAAAGAACAGAATGATAAAGATGGATTAAATTTAAACAAATGAACAGTGATGAAAAACAAATGAAACAAATGAACAGCCTTGAAATGTAATTAAAAATATGAAACATCTTTAAAAAGATATTTTCAAACAAAGAGGTTTCTGGAATGTGGCCACATTGCAGTTGGAGAACATAAAACAAGGTAGGTATGAAGGACAAAATAAGTAGGTATAGGTAAACAAATAAAACACAATGTAGGTAATTTTATTGAAATAAACAATGTATGCACCCATACCTTAAAATGCATACAGAATACCTGTATTTAAGGATTACTCATCCTTTAGGATCCTCAACTGCTGCTTCATCCACTTGGAACACCCACTCCTTAATGTAGAAGAACAGCTGACTCGCTCAGCAAGAACAGCAAGTAGTCGGTAGATAATCTCCAGTGCCTGCAGTCCACAAGAGGAACAGCTGACAGCTTCCACATCCATAGTTCAGGATCTCCCGGCAGCATAATCTTCTCTCCAGGAACATGACATCCAGCACTGATAGTTCTTCCACACACTATCACTGTTCACTATCACATTTCACCACTTCTTAAACTTCACACTTGCGGTGTTAAAAGTAAACTGAGTTCCCCCTGCACAGTCACAGCCGCTTTTATATGGTCCCGGCCTCTTTCCAGACCTCGCGAAAGACTAGACTTTTCCGTCCCGATTCTTCCCGAATATTCGAAAGTCCCACCGACCTTTCCAATTCATTCTGCTACTCTCCTCCAGATGTCTCCACATATCCATCCGGATTTTGTGTTGCCATCACCCGTCTTCATAAGTTTTACACACAATTCACATACACCATATTTTATTGTTATTATGTGACTAATAAATGCTAGTCACATAATACATATGTTTGATAAACTCAAACACATAATAAATCCACCCACTCACTTCACAAAACATCTTCTTTATTATTTTTCCAATACGACACAGCACCATCAATTTGCTCAGAACAAGTATCTTAGGTACAGTCTGGCAACTCTCCGCCACTAGACACATGCACACATACATAGAAGTAAATCGTTCCGCTGCTCAACATCAGATGGCGTTGCAACAACCATTATCGGACTCGAGCCAGCTGGATCTTTCCAGAACTAACTCAGTACTAACTCAGTGGTTGCAAACCCATCCAAATGTATGGATCGTATAATAAACAATACCGAAATAAATCCAGAAATGAATTATATTTCGCACATAATTTAATATTTAATAGTTTTGTTAAGTAAAATACCTATATGTACGCAACAATCCAATTGGATACACGTACATATCAATGTATTTCAATGAATAAATAATGCAAATGTCTTCAAAGTATCCAATCAATAAAACCTTCAGCAAATATCGATTGGTTTAAGATAAATAAAGTAGAATCGACCCACCAACAGGCCTATCAATTCAGTAAATAGATTACCCAGATTATTTCTCAGTGTTGCTCCATAGTAGCACTTTGCAACACCAAACCATATAATCAATAACAGCACCGTCTTCTAAAATGAAAGGTAAACATGTTGGACTATGAAGTAAATAAACAATTAATGATCATATGATTTCATACAAAATGCGTATTTGAACATAAATCGACCATAGGTTGACAACCCCTGCTTTTCCAGAATTTTTAAACTGATATCCTGGTATCATACTGCTGTCTCACTCACTCATTCAAGTATTATTCCGCCATCTAGTATCGAGTAGCAAAACTGCACTACACTTCCTGTCTTTTAATATTCGTTTATGGATTAAGTTTTAGCAATCCAATATCTGAATTGATCTAATAATATTTAGATATTATTTCTAAGATTAATATTTAGACATAAAATGTCACGTATTAGACACATTTAAAATCTAAAAAGTCAACTGAACATCCATAGGCTCGTAGTTGTTACCATAGTAACTAACAGATGGCGGTAGTATGCAGTTTTGTAAAAAAAAGAGATAGATCGATTTGTTATAATATTTAGTTAAAATTGAGATATGAAGCTATAAAATCATTTAGAAAATATTAGAAAAATGTAACAGAATTATAAAAAGAGTTAGTAATTGATCAAAACTATGCTTTAGTGCCATTTTAGACAGTATCTTGTAGATTGATGTTAAATGTTTGAAAATAAGGTTTAGGGTAGGATTAATAGTCAGGATATATTTGGAATTCTTAGAAGGAAAAGGAAAGGAGTTATTCAATCGATTACAACTTGGTTTTACTTCAGATTTTAAGAGGGAAAGAAAAGGTTTTGTAATAATTCTCCTATCGTTTCAATAGATGGCGTTACTTATATTTTACAACAGAATTAGATTAGGTAGCCGACCCTAGATCCGTTACACCTGCACGCCTAGGTATAGTTAAAGCTGTCAAATAAGGTGTTCTTTTTTTCCAAGACCTAAATGCTAAAAAGCAGTCTGGTCGCCTAGGTATGGTAATTATGCTCTTTTATCTTCTTAAAGCTGTCAAATAAATGTATTTTTTTTATCCAAGACCTAAATTCTAACAGCAGTCTGCACGCCTAGGTATGGTAATACAGCCTACAGCCGGATCCTTTCACTGCAAGCTCCCAAGGCTCGTTGCCAAGTCCGTGACTCATAGTATCCAGTCTGTTAGGATTCTGCAAGTAATCGCTTCATTTGCCGTATGATAGAACAGATTTTAGTAGCCACATATTGTAGTTTTTTTTTTCACTTTGTGCAAAATCTTTTTAAGAAGCTTTACAACATTTAACTAGGTTATGTTTTTAAGGTTTACAAAACGAGGCATTTTCTAAGTCTTGACTATTTCTATGCGATTCTGCTATTATTTCTATGACTTGGTAAAATCTGATATTTGATCTTTAAATATGTACAAACTAAAAGACTGGATCGAATGATTTAATATTATGGTTTAGGTACCTAAGTCAAATTTCTTTGAGCACCTACTGAACTGCGGAAAGGTCCTTTCTGCGGAAAGGACATTGTTTTTACATAGTAGTAATTATAAGGTATAAAATACTTACATGTAAGTATTTTATACCTTGTACCTATTGACTCCAGAAGCACGCAAGATTGATCGGGGCCCTAATTGCTATCCTTCGGAAGCTAACGACCGGGCTGGTATTGCCTGGTATCACCATTTACAAGTCTGCTGCAATACTACTGCAGCAGTAATCCAGTGTACGCAGAGAAAGTAGCCATTAAAGTCTTGTTTCCCAAGTACCTATATGTCGCGGGCAAAGTTAGATGAAGAAATCGAAGAATAAATAAATTACATAATGTGTACCGGATTTTGCTTGTAAGTCGTACTTCTTGGACTATAATTTTGCCTTTAATTCGACTGATATGTTTACTTTTTAAAACACCGTTTTATTTACTTTTCTTCTTCTCACTGTTATAGTATTCCATTTAATTTACTTTCACCAATATCCCAAATGAAAAACAAATTAGATAAGTAGTTATTAAAACTTTTTTAATATATATTTTTGCCTTGTATCTTGGCCAGTAACCGAAATATTAACGGCGATGGAGTGAGCTTACCCACAAGCTTGCCTATGCAGTATATATTTTACGTTAAACACGGACGGGACATAGGAATAAAGTATAATACCCTATGCCCTATTGCAGACTGTGCCTGTGACATATCGACGTGTCCAGCTCTAGATTTTCCGGCGGTGGTCTCGTGTTCCTGCCAAACAGGAAATTTTCCGATCGGCCAAATCAAACCACATGTTTTCAAGTTCCGGGCTTTACTTGGCTCATTTCGTATTGATTGCGACACTCCGATTCTATTTCTTTTTATACAATCTTAATTTGTAATAAGATATTTCCCAATTTCGTAAACAAGATGGCGAAATAGATTGACTTTTATTTATAGAACGTTATTTGTTATGTTTGTAATGAATAAATGGCTGATTTTCAGAAAATAATTTATTACATTATTAGAAGCTTCGTTTTATTAGAAGGTTTCAGTATTGTAATTTAGGCGATATGGGCTGACAACCTTTCACTATAGCAATCAATATACAGGATCTATATAACCCTCAAAACTTGTCAGACGTGGCGGAACGACCTTTGATTAGGTCGTTTACGCTCTGCCTACCCCATTAGTGATAAAGGCTTAAATATAAATGTATGTATGTAGAAGCTTCGTTATCTAGAATTAGGTAAATAAAGGCCTCTTTTTAAGGAAAATATCTGATTCCTATAAGTTCTCCTCGGAAATGGTAATCATTCAGTACTTACGCGGAGTTCTGATTCAAAAAATTGTTTAAAAGAAGTTCAGTTGATCAACTTAGATAAGTGTATAAATTGTCTCCTCTGGGTTTATCAAAGGTTGACTGTAAGAGATCCCTTAACGGGATAAGTCCGCCTTTGTGCCACTATTGTTTTATTCTTCCTGTACTTTTGTTTTAAGATTTTTAAGGTACAATAAAGAGCTTACATACATAAACACATAAGTTAGACCGGTTGAAAATCATTGAAAAGACCGTTATGGTCTTCCACTTTGTACAGTCTTAAATAAATTACATCTTTCTCAACATTCAAAACACGAATTCGAGAATTTGATCTCATCGAGTCCGTTCCATAAATAGTTACAAGTCCAATATCGCAGACACCCATTTTGGCGACGACTTGGGTTTCATTAAGTGTCGCCGATCGTCCCGGGAGTGCAAACCGCTGACAACATAAAAAATAACAGGGTCATAAAACTGCGCCCCCGGCTACCAGCAGACTCGCTCCTCATTACATGCAGTCGCGGCGGTTAGCCAGGTCATCTATCAAAAATAATTTTTATTTTCGTTCATAGCTCGACGATCATCACATTGTAAAATTTGATCCTATCAAATACTTACTTAGGTACCTACCTAAAATAATTCGATATCGTGACATTTGTATGAGCACTAGATAGGAACCCAATTTCTTTTTTATATCTCACGACCTATGCTCGATGCTAATTAAATTGGTAGAGTTTTTCCCTTCGGCTTTAAATCTGCGCCCCCGGCTAGCAGTCTAGCTCCTCATTACAAGCAGTCGCGGCGATAGGCAAGTCATGTGTCAAACATATCAGTGCCGTTATAAAGCCAAGTCTCGTACACTCCACCGGTGTGATGACACCAGCTGTTTTTACTGTAATGACCTCATCAACGTAAGGTGTAAGAAAAAAAAGTACCAACTTTGTTTAAAGGGTGCATTGATCTTGGAATTTTAAAGCAAATATGAAAGTAGGGTGCATGAACGATACGGAATTTCTTAGCAAAATATGACAGCGAAATTCACCCTCTAGTAACATTGAGGACGCTGCTGCATTAATAGGATGGTCGTCTGTGTGTTCTGCCAATATAGACTGGTTGTTCTATACACGTAGTTGGCCATTGGCTCGATGCGCCCGACGCTATGTTATTACGAGAAATTTATTATTATTGTTGTCATCTCCCGACTTGTTGTGGCTGTTGCTGCAAGATACATCGCTGTAAGACCAAATAATATTAGGGGAATTTGAAACGTGCACTAATTTATGTCATGTGGATGCGTCCCTGCGTCATACAAATTGATGTTGGTGTATATGTTACAACCATAGTGATTAATTAGCTATTATACATAATGACTGGTCATTATATATAATAACCAAATTGACCAGACAATGTGATAAATTAATCACTTTATCCGGATACTATTCATAATAGCTGGTCAAAGTTAGTCAAAGTAATAAATACGGTTTAACTGACTGAGCGACGCGTTGGAAGCATGGTCCGTAATGTGTCCTGAGGTCCAACTAAGACCAGTACCAGATAAACTTGAGTCTCAAAGAGCATGGGATGACCTAGTTCCCTAAAAAACTAACCTAACCTAACCTATACCCACTTGTTTTATTACATTATCCAAGTCTTCAAAGATATTATATATAATAGCTGGTTAAAGTGATTAATTCTGTGTCATTTATCACTTAATCTAAATTGAGCAGACATTATAAATAATGACCAGATATTATATATAATATCTAGATTAATCACTTTGGCTGTAACATATAGACTTCAATACAGTATGATAGGAAGGTAAGTATTAATATCGATTCGTAAGCGCACCGAATCACAAATTCTCTAAAATGGTCACATATCATTGTCTATCCTGACCTGAGGGATCAGAAAGGTACGGCAAAGATTTTGTTAAGTCATACTCTTCGATAGCAGAGCAATAGGTATATTTATTTATAGGATTTATTAATAGGGAAGCCACTGGGTCCAGTTCGTACTGGACTGATAAAAGAAATTGTAGCTTGTGTTGTGACCCTATGTCTCACATTCGGGACCTCATTCATATAGGACTATTTATTTATATTACTATGTCAAATTTACCATACCTAGACATTGGAAAATGAATGAAAATATTTTATGGATCTCTACAATTCTTAAAATTTTGGATTACAAATAAGTATTATGAATTGCAACGAATCAAATAAATAGGACCGCTATTTTAAAATAAATTTACAAATATAGACATGTGAAAAGAAGTTAGTAAAAGTTTAGCTTCAATTTAGAGATGTTTCCTCCAGAATTAAACCTTCTAAAGTAAAACCCACTCACTTCGACTGTCTCAAATAAGTGAACTTATTCAATATTTGTAGGATGTTTGTAGGTAATATATTTATGGAAACGAGTTACTATTGCCGTGTCCCCATTTTGTCGAGTCGAGTTTGTCCCATCTCAGTTTGGATGTATGTAAGTCGGCGGACGTTTTATCGAGTTTCCCGAGTACCACTCCGCCATTACCGTCACTCATGTGAGAGCATTGGAGTCACATGGCTGGAGATGAGAAGTCCCGAACGTATTTTTGTAAGGGGCTGTTCATACGTCAAAACTTTTATTCGGAGTTTGTTTTATGATTTATATAGTATACACTATTCTTTATTGCAACAAAAACACAAGAAAAATGATTTCCTGGTAACGTAGGCGATTTAAAAAAGGTTATTATTATTACCTATCATTAAAATTCATGGAGTCCTATCCTGCCCATATTTGAAAGAAACAAAAAAGCTATATTTTTTACAAAGCTGGAAAAATTCATATTATAGTGAATTTATGAGATGCGATGAAGTTTTAAATTACATAATTCCATTTAAAAGACAATACAAAGTAAGAACTGTACCTGTATGATGCGTTTTTTTAGGGTTGCTTTGGCATTAATACGAGTAGGTACGATTAAGAAAGTTAGTACCAATACTAGAATAGAACATTTACAACACGTAAAACATGTACTTTCTTAGTCTGTTAAGTTCTAAAGTAGAAACAATGGCTAGAAAGAAAACGTCGGCGTCGCCGTGCAATAATCTTTTTGCACTCGATTTTCTAGTGAGCGAGCGCTCAGCCGGCGCTCTCCAGTAAATCGCTTCAATTTATAGATATTGTCTCCGCGTGTGGAGGCGCCCTTATTACGCGCATTGCTGACCCAGTTCGGGCGGGATCGTCGCGGGATCCCCAAACGGTTTACGGTTTCAATATTTGGATCCTTTACATATATGCGCTTCCGATCGAATGCCATTACATCGCGGAGATAGCAACTTTGTAATATTCGAACTTCAAACACATGATATTGTTATGGCACCATACTTCTACGCACGAGCTCGACCTATTTTTGAGTGATTAGGTACGGACGGTAAGCTTGTAAACTTGCGCAACCTTTTCGAGGTTATGTAGCTCTAAGCTGGCTTTAAAGCCTGACATCCAATTTACGACCAGCCGTCGTAGGGCTTCTCCGCAGCCCCTTGTAATTGACACCGAAGCAGAACCGCAACTTGTTATGGAAAACTGAGACCAAAACCGCGCATTCCAAAAGTTACGCAAATCCTTTCGAAGAATTCCTCCACAACCGCTGCAGGCGAACCAAAATTGCTGCATTGACCAATCTCCTAAATGCTTTATTATTATTGTCCGGATAGAGTAACTTCCAATAAAAATAACGTAATTCACCGACCCAATAGAGCGGTCTTATAGGTTTAGTTTAGAAAGTTGGCATCTTGTCCATAGCGGTTATTCCGCGTTCCCTACATAGGCTACCAGGCGGCAGCGGCAGGTTGGACAAAAAGAAGGCTCTATTTAACGGGAAACGATTCGGAAAAAAGTGCCCTGTGAGCAAAGAGCGAAGTACCGGAATAGTATGGCGCGGCTGCAAAACAAATCTACTACGATTTACGTACCGTAAACTCGTTACGCGTTCGGAACGAGACGAGTTCGGGTGCGGGTGGCGCGGTTGGAGTTTGTTACTTGCGGATCTGCAGCGAGGGTCGAAATTGGAGCGCTCGGGAGGGCGCGAGTGCGTCGACGGCTGCGAGAGAGAAGCGAGCTCGCTGTCTATGAGAGGTTCGCAGGTTTATTCGGAGGAAGTGTCGTTATCACAGTCGCTGTTCGGCGGTCGGGTGGCGAGCTCGTAGTGCGCCTCGCTTCACGGCACTCGCTTCGGCAGAAGTTTTGCGGACATCGCGTTCTGATGCTTTACCGGCGTTGACCTTTCCTTCGTGACTGATCAAGTGATCATTGACGTACTGTAGAAAGTGAAACTGCACTTTGGCGTGATAACAAAATTGTGTGAGGACTTTTACTTATCACGGTGTTAAGTGACTAAAGTGGGACAGGCGGTATTGAGAGTGAAAACAAACTTATTTTCGATCTATTGGGACTCGTTTCGATATCAGCGCAGTTTTGAAAAGAAAACTGTGTCTCGATTATTGAAGCGCGGCAGAACTTTTCGAATACGGTAAGAAACTTTTTAAGTAACTTGTAAACTTTCTTAGTCTAGTTGTTTTTATGAAAATTTATTGTTGTTGTAACTCGCTGCGGTCTGATTTTTATGACAGCCGTTGGGAAAGATACCTGATACTTATTGGTGCAAATTAGTTCCACCATTTTGTTGGCGTTTTTCGTGGAAAACAAAACAAAGCGTGCTGAAAGCCCGGAAATCTTCTCCCATTAAAATAGATGAGCTAATTCTTCATCCGCAATAAATTTTAGGCGTAAAAAAGATTGCTGTTTAAAGTGATGAATGCAAATTGCTTTTTCAGCTACCTATAGGTACTTTAGCTTATAATGGGGGAGCACCACCTCAAGTATTCATAAGGAGGGAAGTAAAAAATGTAATATCATTAGGTGCTGCACCCTACTGAAAGCTTATTCACAACAGGAAAACAATTTCACAAGACAAATTTTGTTTAAATGTACCTGCTGCTTGAGCATTTGTTTCGTCTTGGAGTACTTCCGTATCCGGAGCAACTGTTTCTGAAATCCCTCTAAAAGTCTTAAGTAAACGAAGTTCGCTCTTCGGGTTAATCAATGGCCTCTCGATCGTTTGGAAATGTTACGGGTAATTAATCACTTATTCGAAGGGTTCAGGTAAACTCATCGAGATTTCGTTAAGCGATGCCAATTTTACGAAACAAGGAAAGTTTGTGAATAAAAGCAGAGTTTAATTTGAAATTTCTGCTAACTTGATACATAAATAAATAAAAAAAATCATACATATTTCTCAAAAGGGTAAGTATTATGTCAAAGGCTTAATTTAGGATGTATCCGACGCGTCTGTAACATTTTAAGAGATATTTCAGATATTGCATAAGTAATGAAAACCCACTCTGCTATTTTAATAGTCCCTATTCTTGGAAAGACTAGCAGTGTCATATAACAAAATGCCATCATACAACAAAGACTCATAAAATAAATTAATCATACATACATATATTCACGCCTGTATCAAAAAAGGCCAGGCAGAGCGTCAACGACCTGACAAAACAGATAGTTACCTACTTACTTATCAACTTTAACTGGCATCTACCTACCTACTATGACTTTAGCTAGTTCTAAATCCAAAGCATGACGTGCAGTACTCAGGATCTCATTTTCAGATATTTTAAGCGAGCAGGAAGATCTCGGTCGAAAATTGCCCTCCATGAGTATGATAAATGGTAAAGGATAGAGATGAGATCTCCATCTGTGACTTATTACACCCACTTTTCAGTAAAGCGAGACCTTCCGATTCAATATTGCGTAAATGGAGCAAAAAGGGCCGCTGACCAAAAAGCCAAAAAGGGTAGCATATATTTTGGTTCTAGTTACGTCATATTATTAAGAAGTCATAATATTTGATATGACTTACATTTAAATCTGCGGTAGTTCATTCGAGTGTACGTATGACCGTATTTAAACCAGAATTAAAATTAAAAACGAAAAAGACAGTTAAAAGATTTTAGAGTTTTGATGCTTCATCATCATCATCATCATCATTTATGTTATAGGCTGAAAACGCTTCGCTTCAGAAATGCAACCTGAAATATCCTTCAAAATTTGTCAGACATCGTGAAAATTGCATAGATTAGGCTGTTGACTTCTGTCTGTCCCTTATGGGATAAATCGTTGATTTTATTTACGCTTATAAATATTTCTCGTCGCTAAATTCTGTCATATAATAAACGCCTATTGTATGTAGAACAGTAATCGGTAAGGACTGTTTTTGATCTAAAACGATCAAAATAAACGATGTCGGTTTACGTGACATTGATACATCATGATAAATGCAGATCATGTCCAAATCATGTATTGACAGGCTGATTTGTATGCACTGTGGCACCATAGTACGTGCGATTTCGTGCTAAAACATTTGAACATATTATTTTCACACAAAATATCACAATTTACTAAATGTAGAGTCATTTACTATCAAGAGGATATTTCATTGATTCACACCCAAAAACATCTCACCTTACATTCGTCTTTTCCAAATCTTCGAATAAAATACATTCACACAAAGTAATTAATACTAGCTTGCGTGTGTAACTTGAGAACAAAAAGTAGCTTCTTACATAATTCCACATAATTCTTGGTTCCGAATGTGAACGGGGTTAGTCAAGTGGATTTCAGCAACTACTTAAAACTGTAGTAATACTATTACAGCAATAGATTTAAAAGCCGATGAGTTAGCTTATACGCGATTTACACGAAGTATACATAATAATATAGGCCCGTATTTATAATCAGCTCTCAAGAGTGACAGCGAGTTTGAGTTCGTATCAGAAATGTCATTCAGTACAAAACGGTCTGTCAAATCCATACTTAATATTGCTCTCAATCTTGAGATTGCGTTATAAATACGAGCCTTAGGGTTGGATTTTTTTTTATTAGTAATGGGTTTAGTTTAGGTCGGGAGCGACAGAGACGGAGTCGCTGATGGTGCGAGCTCATCCAGAAGATTCCTGTTCACTCTAACTTTGAAGTGTTGGGGGTTATATGCATTCGGAAACACATTATGCTCCGAAAATCTTTGTTTTGAGCGCTTAGGCCGTATTGGTGGAATATCAACCAGGTATGGATGATATCCTGTGGTGCATCTAGTCTAGATTTCCGATGGAAGAAGGGAGCTGGCAGACTTTAAAAAGGGCGTGGACAAGTTTTGTTAGCGTCCATGACGTGCAGGTTTTCGTTCTTCTTCTTATTGAGTGTGTTTTTTCGAGTTCACGAACGTGATGCACCTTGATGCCAGAGTTATTAAACCGCCTATAGTTAATAGGCCTTTGACATGATTTGTGTAACGACCACTATCAAAGACAGCGACCGAGACCGACGACGGCTTATCGTGTCCTCCGAAGTACGGATTATTTTTCTTACAAACTGTTTATTCAGCCTGCATTGTCCTAAACAAACTGGGGGAAATCTTACAAAGTGATAAATTGACAAATATCAGCTTTGTGCGCACGAGCACGAGGAGGGGAATCGAACTCACGACTTCAAGATCAGGAGCCTATGGCTCAGATCACTTAGACCACGTAAGCAGTAAGTAAACCGTTTACTCGTATATCCATCAAGGGTCCGTATGCTTGTTTCTTTGTTTGTCGCCCATAAAATATGAAAAAATCTAGTTAGGTACACCTAAAAGTAGAACACATTCAACCATATAAACTAGGTATTTTATTTGCATTACTCAACATAAAGACGACAGTCGACTGCCTGGGTCTCAAAAGAAATAAATTTAGCACCCTTATTATACGAAATTAAATGTAAAAATGAAGTTATGTTTCTGTTTTCCAGTATACATAATTAATTTATGATAATAGGGATGTACGTGAACGACTCTTTCGTACCTTGTGCGTACTTAAGGTAATATTATAAAAATATTACAGAGTAGAATAATGTTAAGTATACCAATAAAGTTGTACGTCAGCTTCTCTTACTTAAAATTTTAACGGGAGATTGTTTTGATAACGCTTTATGATTATATGCGGTATGGTAAGAAACTAACGAATTTATTAGTTAAAAAGAAAAATTCAGATGTACCTATTTCCTAAACTCTATTTTATTTAAAAGTAAAAGTAGATGCTAAAGCGATAGACATAGGCGCAGTAGCTCATATTTTTATCATATAATGATACTGCTCATATATACAGGGTGTAAAAAAAAAGTACTCCGTTCCTTTCAACCACATGTTCTACTGATGATATCAAACAAATTTCCCAAAGCACAAAAATTTTAGCTCGAAATAAAAACGTACGTACGAAATAAGAACTGTACTTATCAAAAATCTATTCTAATATCGATAGTATGATACTTTTTTGCGAGACTTTCTGCCGTGTGAAAGATATTGGTTCTTTTCTAGATCTATCTCTGGCTGACAATAGTCGATAAATAGATTTGGAAAAGGTATGGTGCTGGAGAGGATAATAGACTTCGCTTCTTAGGACATCGCTACGTGTCTCGTCTGGGACATTTTAGACCCGTATTTATAATCAGCTCTCAAGAGTGGCTGTGAGTTTGAGTTCGTATCCGTAATGTCATTTCAGTACAAAACATACTTAATATTGCTCTCAGTCTTGAGATCGCTTTATAAATACGAGCCTTAGAGACTTTATCGAGGTGCTACTGAAGTTTCTTACTTATTTCTTTGATCTATTCGTAGGTCCAAGGATATTTCTTTTTCAGTTTTTAGTTCTGTTTATTTTTTCGAACTCAAACTTTGATCATTGTAATAATATGATTTATGAATCCCAGAGCGAAAGCTTTTTTTTTTTTGAGGAAATCATGATATTGAGATTTTGCATAAACATTCGGCAAACACAACAAATAGTTTTCTCGGAATCTAATGAATATTAATAACGGTCCGTGTATATTCATTTCGTGAACACCGTCAGAATACCATTATACTTCGGTATAAGGAAATAATCTTTCGTTTTAATTAAAAGTACGCACAAGATGCCCACGCAAAATGAACGGGAGAAACCAAGCAGGGCTCAATTCTGAACGTCACATGCTAAAGCTATTTATATTATCTGACCAATTTTAGAACTTTCGAAAAAAAAAATACAGTGATGCAATAATGCCTTTATCCCTAATGGGGTAGGCAGAGCGTAAACGATTAAGATTAAGATTGTAAGTAATGCATTAAGATTATTATATATTATTTATGCTCGAAAAAAAAAACATTTACTCTTGATTTTTTCGCCCTGTTACCGTAAACTGACTAAATTTAAAATTAATGACAAAAACAATTAAAATGTAAAAGAAAACCACTACACATTTGGATTACCTATGCCTATGCCCCGTACCGTGACTCTCTTTTTTCCATTTTATTACAATAATATTTAGAACTTAACGGTGACAGTACTAACATAAACTATAGTTTTAATAAGTGGCAATAAGAATCGGGCCCACTCTTAGGGCTTGGAAGTTTTAGTTGATAAGTCCGCTGGGAGGTAATCCCGGGACAGCTCTTCCGAAATCGTTTTGGCGTCGCATCCCCAATGCGCCGTGACTTGGCTGGCAAAAGAGATGAGATTAATGACAGGGGTGGCCTTTGACTTGTCCTATTTCACACCGTAACGAGCAGCTTGTAATAAAACTAATAGGTAAACAAAATTGAGCGTCAATGAGCTAAGTTTATACAACATAGATGAACCTGCAGAAATATAAAGATAAGAGTATTTAAAGTTAACATATTTCAAAAATAACAGATTTTAAAGAAATATGTTTAAAAAGCATTCATACAAAATTTTATTCATAAACTTTTATAGGTAAATTTACCAAATTTTATCAATATGGCCCGACATCGTCAATCAAGTTATCTCACTCTCTCGGCTCCAGAAAGCAACTTGTAAACTAACCGAACAACATTCAAAACATTCGGATGTGCACATGACATGATACTCGCCTGTTGATCTAACATCGATCAAAACTGATAGCTCTGCATTTTGATTGTATTTGATAGACGGCTGTACATGATCTGGGACATGTTATATGCGGAAGTTACTTTGAAGATGATAAATGTGATTAAATTAATTTGCTACCGAAGAATTAGAATTGAAACTTGATAGGTATTCTTTTTGTGTGCCAACGGCGTCTTTCAATTAGGTGTTTAGGTCATTGATCCAAGAAATATGACCAATGACAAAAGTTTTACCGTACGTTACAGTCACAAGACATTCGCTTCAGCGAAAATTTGCACGGATCGAGCGGAAAAGCAATACCTAGGTCTGCTGTAAGAAATTTCTTTAAGGAATAAGCAGTGCCTGTTGTGTCGTAATTCTCTATGTTCTGTTCTGTAATTATTTCTGTGTACAATAAATGGTTAAATAAATAAAATAAATACATTTCTTTTGAACACCTGAAATTTCGCCGTTTGAGCGCGCGAAAATACGCTGGAACGTATTTTGCCTGTGGCAAGTCTTCTTTCTTTTCTTCTTCTTTTGTGGATATCAGTGAAAAACATGTTCCTATTTTATAATTAAAATTAATGTTATAAATTACTGGTCGGTGTAAAAGCCGTCGACATTTATCGTCTGCAGGATCGGACTTCCGATGGCTCCGATTGTTCGCCGGACTCCGGCTCGAATACATTACTGCTGACTGCTGACCCCTCCCACTCATATCTATTGACGATCGTGAGCAGTCGCTCTGAAAATCACCACGAACATTTCTGAATAGACAGGCATTAAAAAACAATTGTATTTTTGCTGAAACAGACGTTCAAAGACTACAGATTTTATCAAATATCTTTTACCGCATTTACATCCGGTATTTTAAATGCAAACTTGTCCAAAAAGCAAATTTCTTTACAGGTTCTACATCCAAGAATTCAACCGGTTCTGGAAACTCAATCTTTTGAAGCAATCTGCTGAACCTCAAGAACTTTGTCATTACACGACTAATTAAAGGGTGCATATTATACTCGGAATAACGGCAGGAATACACGCGAGGCCCTCTGTAATGTAATAATGAATGCTCTGCCTTCTGCTTGCGGTTACCGCGAAATGAGATTTCGGTACGACGAGTTATGCTGTAATTAACATTCTAACAGCTTCATTCATTCGAATACCTCGGCTTGAAGAACGAGAAATTATTGAAAGTTGTATGCATGCAGAAATGTGAGACTGGTGCACGAAAGGAGCCTCCCCGCAGATGTACCAAAGCTTTGTACGTCGGGCGCACCCCGGGCAACAGTTGGCGATCTCCTAACGCTAACTGGCAAATCCTTTCACCACGATAGCCTTCCCCCTGGACATGATTTACCATGGCCGATTTGGAAATCCTTAAATAGACTCCGGACCAAGACCGGCCGGAGCAAAGAAAACATGGCCAGGTGGGGATTTTTAGGTGACTGTGATTTGAACTGTTTGTGTGGTGCAGTTCAAACGATGCAACACCTAACATCGTGCCCTGCGTGCCCGTTCACCTGCACGCAGGAAGACCTCATGACAGCGGCTGATAATGCTGTCAACGTGGCCAAATTCTGGGCTGCAACAGTGTAGTGTCTGCCATCGACACGCTAAGAAGAAGACCATGCGGCTGAACCACCTGATTGTCTGAAAGAAAAAGGATTTCGTGCTTTGGAGGGCACGTCAGCCCCGGTCATTGCGTTTTTGATAGTCGTCATTGCACAAACCATTTCAAAGGCTTATTAGTTGTTACTAAGTTTAAAAACTCTGACACCAGGGTTCATTAGGTGTTTCGTCGACTCAAAAACCCACTCGAAGAAGGTGTTAAATTGTGGAATTACTGCACGCGCGCTAATGAAGTCAGCCATAGCCTTTTGACCGCCGGCGGAATTGCTGATTGTGATACGTCTGCTTCTCGCACCATAAAAAAAGTAAAGACAGAACTCTGCGAAGAACACAATCAAGCTGGTAAAACTTTGCCTCGCCGGCAAGTACGTACAGGTACACACACAGTCACACTTTAAGTAGGTACTCATGGAAATTCAATTTGCTTTGCTAGTTATATCTATAACTAGCTTTCCGCCCCGCGGTTTCACCCGCAGCTAAGAGTTTTCCCGTGGCATTGAGTTCCCGCGCTGTTCCTACCTTTAAAATTGACGGAATTTCAATACAAACTTCCAACCCCTATATAACCCCCTTAGGGGTGGAAAATACAAAAACACTGAAACACGTGTTCATTATTTTTTAATCTTTAGCCCAAAAACAAAATTGGAAGATCCTGCCATCAAAATTGACGGAATTTTCATACAAACTTCCATCCCCTATTTAACCCTCTTAGGGGTGAAAAATACAAAAATGCTGAAACACGTATAAATAATTTTTAATCATTAGCCTAAATACAAAATTTGAAGATCCTACTTTCAAAATTGACGGACTTTCATACAAACTTCAACCCCCCTTTTTACCCGTTTAGGGAGGGAAAATCCGCAAATCCTTTCTTAGTGGGAGGTTACGTTATAAGAGGAACTTGCTCTCTAAGTTTAACGATTCTAGCTTTAGTAGTTTAGGCTCTGCGTTGATGAATCAGTCAGTCAGTCAGTCAGTAAAGACAAACGATTTTATAAGTTTAGATGACATTTGAAACGAGATAAAAATATTATGTTTTTTATTACAACATCCAAAAATTATGGGTAGGGAAAATTTTCTTAGACAATATTTTGTCAAAATAATATTGCAAAATATTTGATTGGTAATGTTGGCCCATTACAAAGAGTTTTATGTTGTGTGCTTTTTTAGGTTGAAGTGCATCAAACTCTAGCACCGCGTTTTACGCACACACACAAAACCAACCTCATTCATCATTACATTATAGGTACATACTAGTTTGCTGAGTTTTTATTATATTATCTCTATTTAAACTAGTCATTAGGTGGTATTGATGCATTCAAAGATGTCCATCAGAGAATTCAGAGATGACCACGAGATGACGGACGCGCGGAGTCGTGTCGGCTGAAACATCAAAATTAATAAATATTTTTGAAACAATTAAAATAATAACAAAAGCAGCCTCTGTACACGCATAAAACTAACCACACTTTGTGTTCACATATTAGATCTTTTTTCAATTTAAACTAGTCATTAGGTGGTATTGATGCGTTCAAGATGTCCATCAGAGATGATGGACGCTTGGAGACGTGGACCGTTACTGGACGTGCCGGAATGGGGGAATCTGCCGTCCCGTTAGCGCCGACTCGATCAACCGGCTTTTATACCACTTTTATACCACACAAACAAATGCTAAGTGAATTTTTGACCGACTGTAAAAAAGAAGGAGGCTCACAATTTTGGCGCAAAGAGAATTTTTAACCGATCTTATCTATTCGTCGTTTTTTGTAAATATATGTTCCGCGATGATTGTTGTTTTTTTTTTGTTTTTTTTTTATGTTGCCTGTATTGTGTCCCACACCCACTGCAGGGACTGTTGATTGTTGATTAGCTACTCAAAAAATCCTGGAGCGATAGTATGAAAGACACTAATTGTAGGCACGCTTAAAGCGGCTGGTACACGCTTGAATCGCTTTAAAGTTAATTGCATTTGCTTTTTCTTGGAAGTATTTGAAAGCGGTATTTTTTAAAATGTAATTATTTGAACCTATTGTTACCTCCTGACCGCGGGTTTTTGCGGAATCTATCTGCGTATTGACATCAATGACATGAATTAGCATGTTAGCGGTATTTCACCAATCTTACATGCTGGGACGATAAAAAAACGTACAATGTTCCAGCTACCTTTCTTAGGCTTCCCTTCTGGGGCATTTTGTAGAAATCTGTATAGTGGTTTCAATGTACTGCAAGGTGATTGAGCTGACAACCTGTCACTAATAGCGGTAGACATTTTATCTGAAACTACTGCCACAGATTACTATGGGCGCGGCGGGCGCCCCTAATGCCTTTTAAAAATATCTTTCCTCGTAAAGGATAAAGTAGTGACTATTATGTACTTATATTTTTTATGTATTTTGTCGTTTACCTCCTGACCGCGGATTTTTGCGGAAATAATGACATGTAAAGTAGCGTGTTTCATTAGCGGTAAGTATTCGATTAATTCGAGTATTTTGCGAAGATCATACCTTAAATTGTGGCGTGCAGTCAAACATTACAGCTAATTGGTTGAACCACAGTTATTTGTTCATTTATATTTTCACAATTAAATGGACATTTTGAACCAATGAATTGCTTCACAAATGAGAAATTTTAATAATGGTATTAGCTATTTTTTTTCTATATCTACGTCTACAGCTGGACTGTTTGTCTCCAAAAAGTGATGCAAAACGGTTTACATGCGTAGCAGGCGTAATTAAGTCTATTTTTACAGTAGGGTGATTCTTCGGAGCTTCGATTTTCGATGTCGGGGCCAAAAGAATACCCATCTGATATAAACAGGGAAAGACTATATTTTTGAGATTCCTTAAACATGTATCTAACTGCGGTATTTCGTAAAATTTGTTAAATTTTTAAGAAAGTGTGCTAAAATAATTTTTAAGTAGCCGAAAATTGATTCCCCTGACGCGTCCGCGAGCCAAATTTCAATACAATACGACTTATATTTCTTTAACTGTGCTATGTGCCAGCAAATACTATTTTTATTTAAGTGACTAATAACATGTCAAAAAACATATCTATGTTTGTGGTAAATGCAGTTACGATGACGAGTATTATGTTGTTTCGATGACGGAGTATAGTTGGAGAAATAAAACTCGTGCGTCAAAGCTATGGACGTCGATAATGAACCGTCGAGAGCTCATTTATTCCGATAATGAAGAGCTGCATGTTGGAACATCACCTGTCGAATATCTGATACATCTATCTATAATTACAGGTCATGTTTATACCCGCGTATTTGTACTCAAATGACTACAGAGAGAGTTGTCAATTCTGTCTATACTTCACCTCTGTCTGACCTATTTTAGAGTCACGAGTCTTTTTTTAAAAATATAAGAGAAACTATCTGGAGCTCATGATAATCCCTCCTGGATTCGATCACAGAACGACACAAATTATTGTTTTTTTTTCTAATAACAAAAAAAGTATTTGTCAGTTATCTAGTTCTCTTGTTGTAAGTATACCTAAGCTTGGCTTAGGATCCAAGGCACTAGATAATTCATTCAGGAATAGGTATTTAAGATACGTTTTCATATTCGTACCTAGCATTGACAGGTTTTCTATTAAACCCAACAAGCCACGATTTATGGCAAGAAAGTTGTCATGACACATGGCTCTTAGCTGCACATGGCTCTTGTATAGGCATACGTGAAAGCTAACTGAATCTTTAAAGGTAACATGCCATAGATGCTAATGTTTTCCGTGACGAGGTGTGTTTAGACACAGAATATGCAACGCGGATGCCACCAGTTGACCGTGAAGTTTTCTCCACTCAAGTAGACGTAATCGAGATACTCGTGCTTTCTTTCTGGACGAGTCGGCCGTGACAAATATCTGACGGATGTACGAAGTAGCAAGTGTGAGAAATAAGGCTCTGCTTTAGTACCTGTAATAAGAACGGATGGGAGTGACCGCGAGTAATAACTGTATTCCAAATTATATGGACTAAACTTTCCTCAAAAGCAGTACCGAATCTAGAGCTAAATTGTTGGATACATGTTTATTCGCTCTCCAGTAAGTACGATCGTTCTTGTCGAACGTAATGTAAATTGGTGATAATATTTCTTTCACCAGCTTGCTGTGCACTTGCGTCGACTTTTCAACGGTCAACTTTGTTATACTACACAAGAAATTCTTTTGTTACTATACCTAATAAAATACCTTACTGAGTATTCGATCTGAAGTAAATAATATAGGTAGTCGATTTAAGTTTATCAAGGGTTTGTTATTGACCTTAGTCTAGCATTAGCTTGTCTAAGGCTCGTATTTATAAAGCGATCTCAAGATTGAGAGCAATATTAAGTATTTGATGGCCCGTTTTGTACTGAAATGACATTTCTGATACGATATCAATCTAGCTGTCACTCTTGAGAGCTGATTATAAATAAGGGCCTGGGTCACGTTTAAGGCTGAATTGACGATGTAGAGTTGAGAGCTCACGCCTGAAAGGTGCTGAATTTCCCTCACACTGAACTAAAGCTCCTATGTGTTTACTGCAATGGGACCTACCACCGTTAATGTTGTGTGATCTTTTAGCTAGAAAACAAATGGTACTTACCCACGTTTTTCTCTCTTTAAACATGTCATACTAAACATAAAAAAACCACAAGATCCACAGATAGCATTAATCAGTTGTCTCAATTTCTTTACCTCGTTGTGTTTACTAATGTAGGAGGTGTCAGGAATGTGACCCCTGCTGCGGTTTTGTCCGGCGGTTTCCGTTATTGACACGACAACGGGACATAGAACCTTAATAACATCCTGTTAATCTACTAACAAATGGGTTTATTAGGGTAAAGTCAGGATAGATGCCACACTTTTTGAAATGGGCCTCTAACTTAGAAAATAAATAAAAATTTCTAATAAACGTCCTATATATAAAAACGTTTATCTTTTCGCTGCAAATGCACCTCAATAGTTTTATTGTAACATTTTCCAATTTTCTGTAATTTGCATTTTAAAAAACCTCTTAAAATGGGATAGATGCCTTCTGCGCGGGATAGAAGCCTCGCAGTAAAAATTCTCTGAAGGATAGATGCCTTCTGTGGGGATAGATGCTCTGATGTGGGGATAGAAGCCTCTTTTGAATATAATGTGAAATTTATGGAGATAAAGTGTGTGGGTATTTAAATAAAATATGTAAATGATGCGTTATTTTTTATTTATGTATATTTCTATACAATATTCTAACATAAGGTTTTTTTAGTTTTCTTAATTATCAGCTTATAGAATAATCAATTTTGGCAGACTTTTATATAAGGTTACATTTTATTAAGTACAAATATTTTAAGGGTGAGTTCTACTCGTGAAACTGAACAACATTTCTTAGTTAAATTTTTTCGAAAGATGAAAAAAAAAATTGGGCTTCCCAAACAAAGTGAAATATTTTTTGCACCATTTTGTATGGGAGTTCCAAATCTTTTTCTCAGATTTCGAAAAAAAATTACTAAGAAAAGTTATTCAGTTTCATTATAAGAACTCACCCTTAAAATATTTGTACTTAATAAAATTTAACCCTATAATAGGTAGGCATTGTAGGCAATATAGACATGCAGGGGGTGAGAGTGTCGTTTCCTAGCGGTAGCTATATTAAGTATTCTTTGGCGTGGGTGTGCTACTGTAAGGCCATGCGCTCCCCTCTCCTGTATGCGGCACTAACACAACCTTTGTCTTGCAAGATGATACACAGGAATCCATAAAAAGGGAAATAAGGTATAATAATTACCTAAGGTTCGTTTTTCTGTACCCCTCTTCATGAATCTTCTTCTTAGTGTTCGACATGGAATCCCACGGGACCTGGCAATTTCATTTATGCCTTTATCACCTTTTTCGATGTCCTCAAAGGCTAACATTAAGTCGTTTTCAGTCCATTCGATGCACCGTGGGACAACACCCTCTTTTCTCACATATTTTCTTGGCATTTTGCCAACCTACGACAAAACATTAATTAGAGAAAGAAGAATAGCTACGTGGAGGATAGTCGCCCCTAAGAGCATCTAAGGTATTCTTCTGTGGGGATAGATGCCGTTAGAGGCAACTATACCCAGAAAAAGTGAGGCGAGTATCCTTTTTGACAGGGATACACGCCTATTTAATTTAAAAAAAAACCGGTCTAATGACACGCATTAAACCCAATATGTTGTACAATTGAATCATTAATGTATCACATAAAATTAAATAACAATGTGTTTTATATTCAAATCAAAAGTTATATGACAGAATAAACTTACCAAAATAATTATTACGCTTGCTTTGGTCGCACTGCGGAAGATTTTAGCACATACACATAAAACGCGCGCCTTTTTCGGCGGTCAGCTGCACGCTGAGGAGCGTAGGGGGAGCGGTTACCTATATGCCGCACAAAAATTTGGCGTAAGGTCCTTGTAACATAGTGAATTCAAAAGTGCGGCACGTATCCCACTGTGGCGTCTATCCTGACTTTACCCTATAGTAATGCTTTGATTGTTATTCTGAATTTAAAATCCGGCTTATAGAATAATCGAGAAATATTTAAATAAGAAAACATCTGTCACAAAAATTCTCGAGAAGTATGTTTGTTTATCGACTTTTTTTTTTTGAAAAAGGTGTAAGTAATGAAAAATCTCCACTAGTGGCACAGAATTTTATAGTAATTTTTCTTATCAACTTTCATATTTTGACCTATTTTGAGGCTGTTTTTTTCACTAATATTTGCTTTGTCATGAACAATCTTATTATTCTCCAGGAAGAAAAAGAAGAAGAAAGATGGTTCGTCTCATTTGCATAGATCTCATTTACATTAAAAACGATTGGTAGTAAAAATAACATCCAGTAAATGGGCGTTTTTCCACTAGACGGCACGTCCATGGCAATGGCAAATTCGCAATGGCACGGCATCGTCGATGGTATCGTGGAAGAGATAATGCGGCTTAACTTAATCTTAGCTAAAATTATTGCCGTCCCTCTCTGTTCTATCAGGATGGAAAATGACAGCTGACCATTTTAGTCAAAATTTAGTGATTTTGTGCGTGGCCGAATTGAAGGTATGAAAATCAATGAAATTATACGGCACGATTTTCCACTTGAGTGTAACACAACGTCTGCCAAACTGCATGTGCTTTGTTTTCGTACGAAGCATGCGCGTGTGGTGTTGGTACTAGGTGGACGTTATCGTCAACAATATTACCGCCCTAGTGGAAAAACATACCCTCGGTATCTTGACGGTATCGTGCCGTTGCCGTGCCGTTTAGTGGAAAAACAGCCAATATCAGTAATTAGCTAAAGGCTTGACCTTGGCGTTCACTCTTGGATCCAAGCCAGATTCCAGATCACGATATTATTATACTGGTGCCTTTGAATGCCTTTGTGTAGTCAGTGACTAGCTACTTCGTGACTGGTTGTATTAATAAACTGCATTTTATGACCTCAAACCACATTAGCGTAAAAGATTTATTGAGTCGGAAGTAGGTAAATCGTCCCTTTTAAAATATACGCATAGGTATAAAGAGTACGAAGGATGCCCTCTACAATCTATAGGCAGAGCATCAAAGGCTTTATAAATTTGTTTTTAAATCATGAAAACAAAGATGCTCAAAGTTACACGTGGGTGGAATTTGAATCCACGATCTTCGGCTTACCGTGCCGTAATATTGTGTTAATTTCCAAAATATAGAGATTTAATAAGTAGTACAGCTGCTAGGCTCCTTGTTCTGGCTTTTAATATCCTCAGAAAGAGAAGCAGCTGGTAAATTCAACCTCATCGTTTTGAAAATTATGTCTTTGTCATTAAAAAATAAAAAAAGTTTTTTTTAAAGGGTTTGCTCTGACTCTGCACACAGACCGTCGACCATGGAGCGAGCGCACCCAGTTTAGCACGCCAAGTACCAAAAGCGTTATGTTTTATGCCTCGGCCTCGTTGAAAGTTAAGGTTTCTATATCTACAACTAGAACAACAACAATAAGAGTTTTGCTTGTTTCATGTTTGTAACCCATAAAAAGTGTACACCTGTCTGCGCACAAATGGGCCCGAAAGGTTACGGCCTGTCACGCATACTTGCTCACGCGCATGTCGTCTGGTCATAATAATTCAGAAAGTGACGAGCAGTAGATCCAATAATATTATGAAGTAGTAGTATTATTTTAATTACTTAACCGCAAAATATGAAGAAAAAAGAACTTGCGGCTTTTGTAGACGGATATATCAAAATGTAATATTTCTTAATTTACCTCTATGCATTGGTATTGGATCCAATATAATTTACTGTTCAATAAATTGCGTAAAATACGATTGCAGATGGTTATTTCAGCATTGTTTGTGTGGAACGGAACGTGTCAACACGTTTCTTTTTAAAGTCCATCTCTGTTTTAGAAACATTGACCGCTTGTGCAACCAATACTATTGACTGGTTGCTTGTAGTTTGTAAATACATTTTGCAATTCCAACTCCAACTGCTATAAAGGTATAACAATGAAGCGTGCGATTCGCAGTAAATCTTGTAAACAAGCTCTTTTGAAACGAAAAAATATGTAAAGTCTTATTGGGGCAACATCCTCATACTTGCCAATAACTCGAATATGCAGGTTCATTCATCCGTAGAAAGTGTAGGTAAGTTATGTTGTCATATGACCAAACTTTGTCCTTTGTCGGTATGAGGTTTCTTCGGCGTCGAAAATTAATGGAATTTTCTCTTGAAAAGATTGCTCAATTAAAATTTTATTGACGGTAGGTATTGGTTTCCTGGCTACGAGTATATTGATTTGTACAGCTGTGGAGAAAGTGGAGGACTTGCCTTTGAGGTAAATTACTGAGTGAGGCAAGTGCTAACTGATAACATGCTTCTCGGCTCCGCCCACGACTCCTTTCACTCACAGATTGATAGGTTATATTCCATGGAAATCTACAGGATAAAGTTTGTTTTTGAATTAACATGACATTGTTTTTTGTAACTTTAACGAGGTAGGTACTTGCTGATAATTAGAATATTTTTGACTAGTTTACCCAACGCGTTTACTCAACGACTTACAAGTTCAAAGCATGAGATCGCAAAAAAAATGCAAGTTTTAATTACCAAATTAGTAATCATTTTAAGAAGACGAGAATTTTATTGGAGAGTTTTATTTAAAAAATGTCGTTAGAAATTATGACTGTCCACATTCCACAATTAGAATAAAATCATAATTATTAAAAGAAACATTAGGCATGTTGACTGGGTGGCTAAAAAATTCAAAACGTTTATACTTAAAACTGATGGCCAAAATATTGTGGATCTCATTCACCGTTTTAAAAAAATATGCACATTTAGATTTTATAATCGAGTTAAAAATATAGAAGTTATTGATTTGAGTAGTCAGTAATGAAATGAGTATGATAAGGAAATACCCATACAATTTTATTTGTCAACTTTCCTTTCACTAGCACTACTTGCTATAAATTCTTGCAAGTTTCTGTTTATCTATAATAGTATTTATTTTCAATTTGTTTTATATTATGTCTGTGTACTTGTGAAAGTACAGTTATTTACATAAGTACTTACTCAACTTATGTTGTAAAATAACATTATACTTAAGTTACTTTTCGCTACGGCTACAACAATAAAAGACAACAAGATAAAGTCATCTGCAAAAGTACTTATCTGCCTTAAAATAAACTATGAGTACAATAAATTTTATACCATTTATACGGTCCAATCTATCGGCTGTCGAATTTTCGTTTCTATTCGAAATTCTAAACTAAAGCAGCTCTAAAATCGCCAGGCACCGGGAAATTCGTGGTCGTTAATGGAATTTCCGCATCAGAGGCTAGTTGCCGCTGCGTCCGGCGGGAACATGAAACCTCGCCCGACGACCCGACGACCTAACGACCCGACGACCCGGCAACCTGCCGACCCGACTGCGCAACAACTGCACGGCTACCCGGCGGCATCAACACTCAGCACCCCTTACTCACAACCCCTCGTATTAATCCGATTACTCCTAAAGGCACCTCGCGCCTGAAAGGATTAACCCGTGTATTTAAATGATTTTTGCATGTGGCATTTTGACGTTGGATCCCCTTAACCCAACACCTTTTATGTTCGAAGAGAATAATTAGAGCCCGGCATTTTGTTTTACAATGAGCAATGAATATTAATAAAAGGAATCGAAGTCGACACCGGCGTCGGAGGGGAGCTCAGTAATTCTGAATAAATTCAAACGGCAATCAATCTTATTCGTTTCTGGGAAGTTTAATAAATTTTTCCTCAGACAAATGATGAAGTAAGAAGCAGCCCTGTAAAGTATCTAACCCTCTCGGTCGTCGTTTTCCTCTAGAGATGAAAGTCAAGCTCGGAATTTGTATTTCTGTTCCCTCCGTACGAATGTTTTACATGATTAGAATGAAAAGGTTTTTTAAGCGTGCACGATACTGTTGTTTGTTTAACTGTTGAGGCTGATCCTTTGTTACAAAGCTCACTTGATCGAAGCAGTGTTAAACAAATATCACAGGCCATCCCCTGTGATCCGGCTGATCGATTGTTCAAACACCGACACCCAATCGTAGTTCCCCAATCGGAACATAACATACGGAGCTTAAATAAAGATATCCCATTCGGTTCGAATCAGTGCACTGCACAGCGCTCTCTAGGTTTGCTTGATTTTAATCAAAAGTTTCGATTGGACTGCCAGGCACTCGCGTGAGTGCAGTGTGTTCCCCGTCGTATGATCGGACTTTAATGGTTGCACCCGAAATGTGTGTTCAATCTAATACGTATTTGCAGTTCCATAATTGTAGAAAGTTCGAGCGCCGCTTGGTGCGCTACAGCTGCTGATTTCCATCCGCGTCCTGAGACACATGTAACTCGTTACAAGTTTGACGGGTGTAGGCATGTTCTGGAGAGTTCCAGCGAGCATAGTCAGAACTCACGCTGCCAAATTATTACTAATTACCACTCGCGCCGTATCCTCCGCCTGCGACGAATTTCAGCTTCTTTTGTGAAAGCATTTTGTTCGACGAATCGCTCCTTTGAGACGAAATATTTTTAAAGGGATCATTTTAATGAAAAGAAAAGGTAAATCTCGCTTTCGAGTCTACATTTAAGTAAAATAAAAATAAATTGTACCCAAAGTGGGGTAGCCGCTCAAATTAAGCACCTGAATAAATTGTGTGATAATCCGTAGCAGTCTTTAATGCTTTATTTTAGTAGCGGGTGGCGAGGAGTCCGCTGGAGGGACAAACGAACAACATAATGATTACTCTCTTTTCATTACTTCTCCTTGATCCCAGTAATTGAGGAAATTGGGTCGAAGTGTGATGGAGTATTGGGTGTTATTGGGGTGGTGCCATTAGGGACCTCTTAATCGCATTTAACGCCTTTATCACCTGGGGGTGCGCAATGGACTGAAACAAGCGAACATAAGGCGCAAGATTCCGCTCCTAAATGTATTAACCACTTCACCAAAGCTCTTCGTTACTGCAAGTAATTCATTTAAACCAGAGCGAGTGGAGCTGTAAATTGTCCATGTTGCAACAATAAGGAAAGTCTAAATCTCATTTCCATATGACCTCATTTTTCTGAAGAAGATAGAGACGAGATAGCTGCGTCGGCAGTTGTGTTTTAATTTATACTTTTTTCCTGAAGCTGCGGGTAGGGACTTCATAATGGACACAACATTAGCTGGGTCGACTTCGGGAGAAAGCTTTTAAGGCTTTTTGACTCATTTTCTGTAATAATTCCTCGCAGATAGGTGGGCTTTTTGTAGAAACGGCTTCTGAATTAGGCGATTAGCATTCTGGGCCTGCTTTAAAATAAAAATTACGTCTATCGTAGTTGGACTGAAGCCAGTTCCTTCAAGAAAATGTTTTAAGTCATTAGTTAGAAAAGGCGAGGATGGTTAAGTGTACAGAGCTTTCAACTTTTTATAAGTAGTTAAGTTAAGTATGAGCATTATGATTTTGATAGTAGAAAATATTAAATGCATTTTATGAAAAGAAAAGTTGGAATCGTTTTACGCAATTATTGGCCGTAAAACATAAATCCCTGGTTTTATCGATAATAACACTTTGACCTTTGCCTCACACGTAGTATGAAACCCGCGCAGTGAAAGCTATCGAGAGTGAAAACCACAAAAATGCAACCCGTCCACTTTCCTAGTGGCAACCGGCAGCCAGTAGGCTTATGGCCACATGTGATAGACTGGTTCAAATAGCAGCTGTGGAACTAACTCCATTATATACAGGAAACCACTTTCTATGCTACGAATTTATTGACATGCACGTGAGCACATTCGCTTTCATTAGGGCCAGTTTAATACACGCTGAGACAGTGATCTACTACTTTCCTTCCTAGATAAGATGCTGTAATGCAACATTTTAATAGTCAGTTAAGGACAGGTTCCACAGCGTCAACACAAACAACAGTCGTTATCAGTTTGTTTGGAATCTGAGCAACGAACTTGTCCACCGATTTTGAGCTTACAAAGTTACCTATTTGGTAACTGTTGACTTCAGTAAGTTCATTTTGCGATGGAACTTCTACAATGTACAATGTTTTTAAAGGTAACTGCAAGACTTGCTCTATCGGAACTTGTGACATTTTACTCCAAATGCGGTCAGTTTCCTTTTCTTCGGCATCTCGTGTGAAAAGGGCCGCGATAACTTTCTACTCGTCCTCCTGGTTAAGGGTCAGTTCTGTTACGAGTTCGGAAATTTCGTTAGGCAAATTCGTGAACTTGTCCCCACGGCACTGTGATGCAAACTCGGCGTAAAAGTCACACTCACAGCTGTCAACTTTATCAAAGCAATTAGTCAAAGTTTCGCATCGGAAAGAAACGTCGATTTATCTTACTTATGCAATCATATAATGCTAATAGCCTAATCTGCAAACTTGATAGATCATAACACATATTAATTAGTAAATTAAAAACATTCTAATCGCTGGACTTGTAAAGCTGCAATCAGCCGATCGTGATAGATAATGTGTAATTAATGGTTGGTTCACTGTAATTTCTAGTTTCTTAGCGTTCACTGACTTGTCTTGCTAAATTAGAGTCTGGAAGTTGGGAAACGAAATGTACAAATTTTAATTCTTACTGAGCTAGTCTCTCCGAGCTGCAGATCGTGACTACCATATTTTGCTGAATATTTGAGGTGAATAGAATGTAAACAGTACCTTAAACAAGTAGAAAGTTTAAGTTTCTCTCTGAATCTTGCGAAAAATGTGATAATTTTGTTTCCTCATTGCCTTATTTATTTTTATTTTGAAATACTACTTATATCTTAATCGTCACATTTACATTATAATTATGATTTTATTGACATTATTAGTAGTATTAATAGTACAATAGAAATTTAGTTAATATTAATGAGACCTTCAATATTATTTACCCAGGTATTCTTTTTAACGATTGAGCAGAGCCTTTTAAATAGTTGCAATAGTATCTAGGTAATTGACCGTTCAGAACTTACAATTTGTAATTGAAAAGCAATTTTACGCAAATTATGTTCATGGTGTACACTAAGGCCCGTATTTATAATCAGCTCGCAAGAGTGACAGCTAGATTGAATTCCTATCAGAAATGTCATTTCAGTACAAAACGGGCTGTCAAATCCATACTTAACATTGCTCTCAATCTTGAGATCGCTTTATAAATACGAGCCTTAATTGTTGTCTCTGAATTATTTGTCGATAAAATTTTATTCAAGCAATGTATCATGTAAAAGCAAAAACTTGTATTCAAATGTTGAATTTTTAGTTAATTTTGTAACAGATAAATTATCTCATAAATAACCACTTGCTATTGTTAGGTCGTAAATTTCATATCTGCAATAAAATGCATCTGTAACAAATACATAATTAAGTATCTTTATTAATTTGTACCTTTATTTAATAGTGCCACTAGCTGTATTGCTACAGACTTAACTACGTTTCGACACTTGCATTCAAAGTGCACTTTATCTGGGACACAGTACCTACACACAAACTGCATTAGGTAAGCTGTTTAATGGTTAAACATTTCAACTTATGTTCGTCTAGGACAGACGTAAGTGTCTTCCGTTACGAAAGGGAAACTGCAGTTCTAAGGCCCGTATTTATAAAGCGGTCTCAAGATTGAGAGCAATATTAGGTATGGATTTGACAGCCTGTTTTGTACTGAAATGACATTTCTGATACGAACTCAAACTAGCTGTCACTCTTGAGAGCTGATTATAAATACGGGCCTAAGTAACTACTATTTACTCTTAAAAACTCTCTTTAAAACAAAAAAAAATATATATCTATATACAATTACGCCTTTATTCCTAATGGGGTAGGCAGAGCTAAAAGGACCTTAATATACAAAGGTCATTCCACCACGTCTGACAAGTTTTGAGGGTTATTCCAGATAGATCTGTATATTGCTATATAGTGATATGTGCATCAGGATGGCTGTACAAAGTTACGGGTGTAGGTTGTCAGCTTATCGCCTAAATTACAATACTGAAACCCTCGAATCCCTCAGCTGATTTTTACAGCATGCCCGGGAAGAGATGCAGCTGACACATTTTATGTTTTTCTACACTCCCAGTCCAGCAAATGTAAGTACTTAAAACAAAAATTATGAAGTAAAATGACAGTACGATCAAACATACTTTTTCCAGCCAGATCCGGTTCGTAAACTCATCAAGAGGTAGACGAAATTTAAATAATTCAATTGTCAAATTTCCATTTCTTTGATCCTTATTTTACTCAGAATCGCTTAGTAGATAAGTGTTTAATCAAAGAATAAGAGGCTGAATGAAAAGAAGCCTCCGCTCCTGTAAAATACGGAATGAAATTCCGATGGCGTCCTCCATGACACATCGCCGCGCCTCTAAAGGAAGATTCAGAGAAACATCTCCACTTTCGTTCGACACCTTTCTAATCTTAACAATGTCTTTCTTTTCCCCCGGTTCCGCTTTTCTATCCCGATTCTCGAAAATGTATTTTTCTGCTTGATATCGTTGAACATAAAAGCGTTGCTACCTTGTACGTTTTCAATACGACAAAAATATGAAGCAATATAATTTATTTTCATATTAATAGGTACTAACAAACACATAGTTCACGCACGAGGTAAAATAGTAATGGCGGTCAGCTAAGATTTCTGAGTCAAAAACAAAATAATAGAACATTTAAATTTAACTTAAGTACTTACACTTAATTCCAAGTTGACAAAGTACCTACAATTTGTTAGAAAGTCTGTTAATCTACTAAAAGACCCTACGTGGGGTACTTGGCTAATTATATTCTAAACTAAACTTAAGGCTAAGTTAATTCATGCTCTTGACATTAAAATAAAACCAAAAATCATTATTACTATATTTAATTTAAGTTCACATTTTTAAACCATTTGTGTTTTCCCACCAACAAAACTCAAAAACGTTGAAAACAACATAATGTTTGGCGCAGCCATAACTTTTTTTCCGGTGTAGGGTTGGTAGGGTAAAGTCTATAAAATCCAAGTGTCCAACATTTGTTGCTAGGCCTGGAACATACGACCTACTTAGTTGGTAGCTCATTTGCCTTCTACACCGATGGTTTCTGATTCAGTTTTAGATCCGAAAAATATAAAAAATATTATGGTTTTAAATTTATAGTGGTTGTTTATTTAGTTATTTCAGAAATGTGATTATCCTGCACTCTTCATGTCATGTGTATAGTCGGTATAAAACATAGTAGATACAGAGTAGATTGATCAATTTGTTGATGTTGTAGGCATACATAAATAAAACAGAGTTGGTAATTTAGCCTATTTAGAACAAGCAGTGTAACTATCTACTACATTGTATGCAACAGTCCGAGACATCTGAGTTGGTGAAGACGATGGATAACAGACTCTCAGTATCTCCTGTATCCTTGCGATAGATACTTATATGAGAAACAAAATAGATATTGCGTTTAAAACAAACAAAACATCTTATTAAACAAATATCAACCCAGAGAAAACCCTCAGCGAAGTGAGAAGTCATCAATCGTCCGAGGGTCTAAAATATGTAGTCCTGCCTCCCCATACAAATAGAGAATAGAGATCGTGAATAGATCAGGCTGGGCAAGCCTCAGCCAATTTAGAGGCCCGTTGTTCGCTTATTACTTGCCCTAATGTGCCCTTTAACTTTTATGGGGCGAAGTTGGGAATGAGCAGAGCAGGTTCGCTCACGGGGGATTAATATAGGGCAACAGTTTTATCAGCTTCAGGTTCCTCTTTGAGTTTGTATTCGGTTGCTGGTTTAACTTTATTAAAGTGGCAGATTATGTGACAATGGTTTCCACGAAGCTTTTACCTGTAACCTTAAAGTTAGATGGTTAGATGTTAGGTAAGTTTAGATGGATGGCGTTCTTGAAAATGCGGCAATTTATAATACGCTAACTTCAGCGTAACCGAGCCGGATTTGTATGGAGATTTGCACGCACACAAACACAAACCACTCGTATTTACACTAGTGTCTCACGCACACTAGAATTAAAAAGTTGTAATAGTTAAAAAGTACTGTTTTTAGATAGGGTGGAATCTAGTCGGAGCGCGCGATTCGAGGACCAATGAAATCCTAAATCTAAGCCTGTAACTAATTTGTATAAATTTCTCTTTTCTTTTCAGGTAATTTTTTCTTCATTATCCAGTCCAGTATATAAACAGCTGATTTCCGTAGCAATATTGGTAAGCGCTTTAGTTTCAGTTTCGACCTCTCATCAAACCCCAATTTCCCATAAACGCCTATTAAATTGTTTTTGCGCGTGTTCAAGTAATTAAACAGATATTATCGCGTGTTATAGTGCATGGTAGATTCGAGTTGGCAACTAGTGCTATAAATCTACCACCCTTTACACTTCATCGAATAATAGAGGGCTCGAACAATTACCGTGGAATATATTAGGGAGGAAGAGGCCGCGAGATGCCGCGATATTAACTTATTTCAGGTAGAGACGGTAAATACTGTCGTGCCTAAAGTGGCAGGATAAGATATAATGTCACTCGGTATGGCGTGGCACCCCTTTGCCAGAGTAGAAGTTCAGTATAATACCTTCCGAAATTGTCCTACCTGCAAACTACTCGTACAATGTCTGAAATCTCAGGATGCACCGGCATAATCAGTTTTCAAGGCGAGCAGAAAGCCGTCTTGTATCAGATCGATTTTGGTAGAGACCAAAATGACGAAGTATTACTGTTAGTTCCTTACTTTTACTGTACATAGTGGAGAAAGGCTGGAAACTTAAAAAACGTGTTGAACATACCTACTTACATTAATTTAGATGGAACAGTTTTATTTTTATTTTATGAATTTCTCTCTTTGAACTGATCACTTGAAGCTACGTTCTCGCTACATCTCTCGTCACAATTTTTCTTGTTTTTAATTCGATTGTTCTGTTTTAACCTAACCTTCTGAAAGGGTTATGAAAGCCGCTAACTATTAACTAGCTAATAAATATTAGTGCGTGCGTGTAGATGAGTGTGTAGCCATCCATCTAGTTAAGCACGCTGCAGCCTTGTTTACAGCGATGGAGGTGTCGGACACGGCGGCGGCCGTTCGGCGATTTATGCCCGTCGTAACCGATCGCCTGTACCGTTACTACTGCGCGTTTGGTTTTACTACTGCGCGTTTGGTTTTTCCAACAAAGTGTTCCCGGTTTACAATTTCACACGGTTGATAAATTTTTGGCGTTTCATATCTACACAATTTTATATCAATGAAAATTCCAAATCGTTGAACTTCCACACAAAGAAACGCCTCGTCGTCGATATCATTGCCCTTTCTCGGAAATATCCCGCACGCTCCAGGCAATAATAAATGTCAAAGGAGTTGGACCTTTCTGTCTTCCTTGGAAATTTTATGTCCATGAATGCTTAGGCGGAAGCCACGTCTTTTTCGCATGCGCGAATTTTCTTGCGTCAAAACTGGCGGCGCGTCTTGCGAAAAAAACAAACGTATGGGAATGTATGGGAGAGGCCACGTCTTTCGAAAAGAGACCACGTGTTTCGGCGACCGGCGGTGAAAATTGCGAATGTCAAAAAAATCGCCCGTGCGTCTGCCAAACATCTGCCAAATCAGTACGGTTTTAGGGCTGCCACTTGTATAATTTTAGTTTTTTTTTATCTCGTCACGGAAAACGGACGATTTTTTACTAACTTAATAATAGTTAGTAGATATGTTACGCACAATCCCCGAAATCGCTCATTTCGGCCATTGAGCGTTCTAAAACGATCATTGATGATCATTCCGCGGACTGGCAAACAAGAAACAGCCAATTGCCGAATTCGGGGTTTGGCAGGTATGTAAAACGACTAATCCGCGGAGTGGTATTGACAAAATGCCAGACCCCGAACTACATTAAAAAAAAACGATGTCATGGGACGTCGAGTCAACATGGGTCATGTCTGCGGGGATGAGTTGTCAGTGCGGGGTTAAGTTATCAGTGCGGGATGAGTTATCAGAACGGGGATGAGTTGTCAGTGTGGGATGAGTTGTCAGTGTAGGGATGAGTTGTCAGTGTGGGGATGAGTTGTCAGTACGGGGACGAGTTGTCAGTGCGGGGATGGGTTGTCAGTGCAGGGATGAGTTGTCAGAGAGGGAATGATTTGTCAGCGCGGGGATGAGTTGTCAGTGCGGGATGAGTTGTCAGTTCAGGGATGAGTTGTCAGTGTGGGATGAGTTGTCAGTGCATGGATGAGTTGTCAGTGCGGGATGAGTTGTCAGTGGGGGACGAGTTGTCAGTGTAGGATGAGTTGTTAGTGTGGGGATAAGTTGTCAGTGTCAGACAACTTATGATGCGCTGACAATTTATCCCGCACCGACAACTTATCGCGCTCTGACAACTCATCCCCGCCCAGACAACTCATCCCACACTGACAACTCACCCCGCACTGACAACTCACCCCGCACCGCACTGATAACTCTTCCCCGCACTGACAACTCATCTCCGCCGACACGATCCATGTTGACCCGACGACCCATGACAGCGTTTTTTTTATTTAGTTCGGTATCTGGCATTTCTTCTATGCCATTTCGCGGTGTGGTTGAATCAAAAACTGCTCACTTCGCGGGCTGGCATTTCATCAGTACCACTCCGCGGATTGGTCGTTTTACATACCTGCCAAACCCCGAATTCAGCAATTGGCTTTTACGTGTTTGCCAGTCCGCGAATGCTTGCTTCAAAACATCTGTTGTAAGATTTTTCTCTATAGAGCAATGGCAGCAATTCGTGGTTAACTAATAAGTCCAAACCTGTCACTTTCTATCATGAGGGAAGAGTACGGGATGGCAATAATTCTAGTTGAGATCTTAATCTCATTTGATACCCCTGCCCATTGTCTGTATCAGGTTCTTTGTTTACTTTTATTAGGATGTTATTTGTGTGCAATAATAAATGATTAAATATATATATTTTTAATCCGACTTTTGCACCGTGATACTCAGAATAAAACCTCCTTGTACTGGGTAGTTCTCCTGATTGACGGAAATTTCTGTCAATGTTCCGCGATAAAAACATTACATTAGAATAATTTTACAGCTACAAGCTTTTTAATGTGAATAGTAGGTATATAGCTTTTTGGATGTGGGTCACTTAGTATATTTTTTTTAAATGTTTAAGTTTTTATGTAATAAATAGTTAAAAATTTCCGTCATATAATTTCAGTTGGAGAACTACTACGCTGTGATAAGATTGCAAAAAATTTTCACCTGGCAGCCCTAACATGTTTTGACCATGAGTCCGTGCCAAATAACTTTGCTCGTGAAGAAAAATGGAACTAATTTTTCCAGTCTCCAAAGTGTCATGTTCTAAAGACACTAGCGCCATACATAACCGCAAAGTTATCTGGCACGGACATGGACAATATGTTAACAGGACTGAGCTCCGGCAACAAGAAAATGTGCCGTACGAGATAGCTAGATGTGAACTCTCTGTCCCTTTTGAATAAAGGAGACCGTTCCAAAAGTTCCAAAACCGTATACCGGGGTAATATCCTATGGTGCACTGCACTTATTACCGTAATTCTGCTAGCAGTGGACCACCAATCAGACGTCAGCAAAACAGCAGTAACAAAAAATTTTATTTGAAGATTTTCGCGCTTTGCACACATTATAACTCAAACACATACGTGCTTTGATACCCCTGTTAAACAGTTATAATGGCCCCGATTCGTAACCATCCCGACTTAACTAAATCTCAACTAAAATTATTGCCATCCGGTTCTGTTCTCTCATGGTAGAAAATGACAGGTATGGACTTATATTAGTTAAGTCGCGTATTTTGCAACCATGAATTGCTACCAATGTTGAACTTGAGTTATCGCCTAAATTAAAAAATAATACTGAAACTCTCGAATTCCTTAGCTGGTTTTTAAAGTATATACCTACCCGGGAGGAGATGCGGCTGGCACATTCAATGTTTGTTTGTTTGTTTGTTTAAAACCGTATACTGGGGTAATATCGTATGATGCACTGCACTTATTATCGTTATTAGGTAATTAAAATTTATTTTTCTGGTATATTTCAAATTCTGCTAGCGGTGTGTTATTGCATGCAAGTCCGTTTTCTTGATTAACATTTAAGTCCAAAAAGAAACGAATTTTGATTTGAAGTTGCTCAAGCTTATTTAAAAGCTCATCTGCGGCGATATATAGCGGGAGTCGGCGATATCTAAAATAGGAGAGAGTAAAGTTTAAGAAAGAGATAGTAGGAAGATTGATAATCAAAAATGTTGACTAAACAATATTTTGTTTTATTTTGTTACTGAGCCTTAGCCATACGGTTACGGAACAGTCTCCCCTAGTTGCTTTTATTTATTTTTATGTATGATATTTGCTTTTAATTATGTCTTTTACTTATGAAATGAACAATTACAAAGGGACAAAGAAATCACGTATCTCGTTCGATACGAGTTCTATCTCACTCGACTCGTTTTTTATACCTATATGATAGCTCTGGCAGACCATATTCAATATTAAATACAAGTTCATAGGGCGTTACCTACACCCTATGAACTTGTATTAGAATGTCAATTTTTTATACCTAGTGCTCAGTCCTGTTATTAGCAATAAGTCCATGGTTTTGACATGGCATATATTAGACATATATTGACATTACGTGACATGTTTACATAAATTCGCGCATTTGGTCGCGGCTTCTTAGTACAGGAGTCAACCTAGCGATAAATAATGACCATCGAAACAGATGAAACGTATGCATGGAGTGTGGCAAACCTCAATGAAAACTTATCAAACGTCTACCAATCGAAATATAATCGAAATAAAAAAGTATATAGTTCGTAAATAATGTCTCCTTCATTTTGTATGTGTTCCAATTATGTACATCAAAAAGTTAAATTGGTAATCTACTGGATTATAAACAATAAATAGGTATTGTTTTGCTATACAGGCATCATTAATTCAAAATGGTATCATTTATTTAATATTATCAAAACTTTAGACAAGTGTATCGGCATCATGCTCTTGGTCTATATTGGTCACGACCTGTCAATTTAGACGCCGCCGCAGAAACAGACGCCAAAACAGACGCAAAAGTTGCCGCAGAATCAGACGCGCAATGACGTGGCTTCCCTGTTAGTTGGCAGTGTCACTATATAGTACTTGGCGCCCGAGGTTATGGTTTGTTGCGTGCGATGTTCAAACGATGACAGGAATACGCAAGCTTGTTTTCAATTGCTTGTTTTGGATAGGCGGTGAAGGTACGCGTTGTATGAGGCTGGCAATCTGGCTATCTTAATTTTGCATTGTCACCGGATTTACATAAGTATATAAAATTTCAGCTCAATCGGATACCGGAAAGTGGGTCAAATTTAGCGTGCAAGATTTGCGAACACATAGACACCGGGAAAGGTGAACTAAATAAAAGCTTTTAATTCTCCCGAGAGACAAAGATATGCTACTTTAACGAAATAAAGAAAAATATTTCATTTGGTGCTGTTTCTTTCCAAGAATACCGAACAATAACCAAATGTTTTTCAATAAATACAACATTTCATTTTATTTTCTCAGTATAAAGAAAGGTTTAGGTACTTAGAACTTAAAGTAGCATAGCTTATTGATGAAGTAGCAGCTGAGTTAGATCCCAGCATTAGCCATAAAACGTCCACTTGGGTTGTAGATCACAGCTCTAACCACTATTTTCTTTAAAGCGGTGACTTGTCAAGTAGGATCGCAATCTCTTATTGCAAAACTTTGGGGGTATGCTTTGATATGTGGGTTTCGAAAATCCGATGGAATCCGGGGATCTTACAACCGTAGATTATGTATGGGCTCCCTTAGGTCAGCAAGTTGCCAACCAGTGTGAAGATTTACTATGCGGCATGAAATACGAGTAATTCCGTAACTAGGTACCTACTGTCGAAATTAGCGTTGACAATTTTCCTCTCCACAGTTTTCCTTTAAAAGTAAAACCGGAAACTTGTAAGTAATTTAATTAATATTAAATTTAATAAAACCTGTAAAAAAAATAATAGTATTTCAAAAGTTTACTTAGAATACCCAAAGCCCTAGAATGTTAGCTCTCTTATGCTATACTATGTCAAAGTAATGAAAATAATAATTAAGTAAACTGAGTTGTAATCATTTCATGCCACAGAACAAGAGTAAAAGGCGTTGTGAGCTAGCGCTTCCCGCTAGCGACTTCTCAAATCAGTGTTTCATGCTGTTCATGCTTGAACTATGTAGTCCTTTAAATTCTCAGAAATAGGATATCAAGACCATGTAACAAGTGAATGTAGATTGCAGAAGCAACTCAAGCTGTCAATGTTCTGATCTGTGTAAAGCCGAGATATGAAGCCGGAGCTATTAGTAGTGGCATAGAATAGATAATAGTACCTACCTGTAGTGGTGTATGGTGGGTGTTCTTAATAGGCTGCTACGCTTGCTTCAGAGATTACAATGTAGTAACTGAGATCCTCTTGAGTGACGCAGCTTGAAAGGAAATTACAAGGATATTCAGAGTCACTAACTGTGTTTAGAGTAGAGAGAGCATTCGGTAACTGGAAGTTAATTTTTTGTAGTGACTGTATTTCATTTCATCACATTTTGATTTCATGCGTTGCGAAGTTCACTCTTAAGGATTCTTCCAAGGTAAGTAAGTAATCTTAAATTCGTACTTTTGAGATAGTGGGTGGTATTGATTCGGTGAGAGTACGAAATAAATAAATCTTAACTAAAATTATTGCCGTCCCCTTCTGATCTCTCCAGATGAAAAATGACAGGTGTACATTTTAGTCAAGAATTAGTGATTTTGTGCGAATTGCCCCCATAATGTGACAATTTTAAATCGTAACTGTCTCAGTAAAAGTCTCGTAGCTTTTGATATACAATACAATAGCTTTTGCTTATTCTGAACTCATGTTCCATACAAACAAAAACTGAATACCATTACAACATATTCCGCAAGTATTTAAATCCTATAAATGTAGTTTAACTCCAGCTAACAATAACACGCAAGCGTAATTCTTACAAGTGTTAACGCCGGGCTTAGTGCTGCTGCTCCGTGGTTCAGATTAAATAGTAATTATGCTCCAACAGGGACGTATTTTGAAATAAGATTTCAATCATTATATTCATCCTATACTATATTTTTATTAATGTCATAGTAAAGTATTTTTTTTTTTATAAAGTAATTCATAAAATTTAATAAAGGGATCATATAAATAATCTATATAAATAAGGAGATCACAATCTCTGACATAATCTGCAGTTTTACTAGCGTGGAATAGAATTTAGTATTTTTTAATTAAGGTCACCACATTCATTGCCTTTTTTTTTTCATGACTGATCTAATGATCCTGATTCCGGCTTGTAATTTGTGATGCGGGCTCTCGTTAAGAAAGTCCCAACGAAGCTGTTTTGTGTGGGGCTGATTGAACTTTGACAATGAACCTGAATCGAAGTATGTAGGTACTTTCTATGGATGTAAATATATAAAGGAGCCCGTACGAAGTTCAAGATCAAATGACATACATACATAAATCACGCCTTTATCCCTTATGGGGTAGGCAGAGCGTCAACGACCCAAACAAAGGTCGTTCCGCCACGTCTGACATGTTTTAAGGGTTGTTTAAGATATAGATCTGTATATTGCTGTAGTGACAAGTTGCCAGCCCATCGCCTAAATTACAATATACTGAAACCCTCAAATCCCTTAGCTGGTTTTTACAGCATGCCCGGGAGGAGATGCTCCTAGTCCAGCATGGAAGTAGAAGAAGATCATAGAGTTTTTTCTATAACTCGTCTCGCCACGCTTGGCAATTTCAAAAGGCACGCTTCTTGTTCATTTCTGTGGATTGATCCGAAGTAATTTTTTGCTCGCAATAAGATATTGGATGAAGTTATTATTCTTCTTCAAATCAAAGGATCGCCCACTTTAGTCTGTACTTATATTAAATCGTCCCTTGTGCTATGTTATTCTATTTTTTAGAATTTTTTGCACACTCACAATTCCGAAAGTCGCAGGTTCAAGAGTCCTGCCCGAGGCGAACTTATTATTTCTGTCTTTCATTATTATATGTTATTCTAACCCAGCACCACAAGGCAATCTAAATACGGCCCCGCATTTAACCTGGTCTTGCTGCGCATGGCTTGCGTTTGCCTGCTCTAGCCAACATTTACTTGCATTTACCTGTACTTAGCTTGCTTTTAGTTTGCGAGTGTATGTTAAGCGGTTAAGACTTATTGCAGGGAATATTTCGTTTGAATGCTTGAAATTTTTAAAGCTTTTGCCTGCATGGCTCGGGTTCTGGTCTGGTATTATTTGAGTGCTGCTGTGATTTTCGTTTTTGATTATTTTAGGCATTTTATTTTGCTGCCTGTTACTGCTGACTACCTTGTTAATTTATCTACCTTACTAATCTTCAATAAGTATCAGAAGGTTATTTTTTATGACTCTTAGGCTCGTATTAATAAAGCGATCTCAAGATTGAGAGCAGTATTAAGTATGTATTTGACAGACCATAATGTACTGAAATGACATTTCTGATACGAACTCAAACTAGCTGTCAGTCTCAAATGCTGTTTATTAATAAGGGCCTTAATAGATAAGTAGGTACATGATGATGATGGCATGAGGCATAACAGGTAGTTCCAGTATTGAACATAATGTAAGAAACACAAAATCTTTTCCGCTGTCAGTTCTTCTCCGAAAGGAAATTGAAACAGTACTCTGCGTATATATCTCAGCAATACATAACTATGTAATTAAAGCTCCACAATCAAGAGAGTGTTCTATACAAAACAAATATAGCTAGCTATGTTTATGTGAGGCCCGTCATAAGCCCGATGAGGCCATTTCCCGGCCGATACCGCCGCAATCAGCTAGATAAGCCACCGACGGGGTTGCCAGACCTGACTATCAGGAAATAGAAATATTCCACTTTGTTGTATACGCAGAAACAGTAATTATTGTTCTAATAGCTAGCTATGTTTAGCAAGGCCCGTCATAAGACCGATGAGGGCATTTTCCGGCCGATACCGTCGCAATCACGGGGTTGCCATATCTGATTACTAGCACAATGGTTTACTTTTAAGTGTAAGAGGCAGCTTCCCGTAAACTTATAGGGTTTGCTCGGTCAACGAAACTGGACAACTTTTTTAAAGAAGGAAAAAAGAAAGATTTTCTTATTCTTAATTACCCTTTTAATCAGACAACTTTATGGGGAAGCCACTGTTTTTCCTTTCTTACATTTATATTATCGTATTGACAGAATAAAAATCACATGTAAAATGACTTCCAATTTCCAAAATATTTTAGGTAAATTAGTTCTTTGTTATTTCTTATCATCAATAAGTCGTAGTTCTGGCAACATTATTATCTACAGAGCACCCCTCCGTACACTGGCTCCCCCTTAAACCATTACTTTTCTTGCTTTTAGCCCCCACAAAATTAACTCATAAGCCTGCCACTTGAGCAGAATTAGAGTATCTATAGGCACTTTACTACTCTGTAGATATATAACTAATTGTGTATTTATTTTCGTGAAATGATTATAATTATAATTTATATAATTGTTCTTCTTTTATATTTTTCTGTCAAAGATTTGTACTTTTGCTAGTAAATAAGCCTCTACTTATCTACTTTAAATTCAAGTTCAAAATTGTGAAAGTATCTAGATCATCTTGTTTGTAAAAGTAAAATGTTTAGTCTACGCTTTGTTTATTTACTTAGGTAAGTAGTTAGTACAAAGAAAACATCGTATAATTCCTGTTTTATTGCTGTTACTTTTATGCTGTTTTCAGAGATGGAAAACATTTCAATTTAAAAGCATACTTTTGTTTATTCCTCTTGACTAGATGACTCTTTTATCTTCGCCGCTAAGTATATTCCGCATTAGCTCAACATAGTTGTATTGTAGCAGCTTTATAAAGCTCTAGGTTTGAACAGTTTCTTCCTAACAAAGTAATAATTCTCCTTTGCATTGTCGAGAGTTTATCGATGTTTCTGAAGAAAAATACCCACACACAGTTTTTTTTTTAACTGGGTAGAGCATACCAAGGTTTTTATGAACTATTTTACTTTGGCATTGAATATAGTTAGAAACATTTTTGTAACCCATGAATCTTTTTAAAATAGAGTTCTTTTCTGAACGAAAAATAGACATAGCCGACAAAATTACTGCAAAATATATGAAAAAATTTTCAGGTAAGTACTTACGCTTATTTTATTATAAGTACTAAAGACTTTCGTAGGGCGAACAAAATAATTCTTCCCGTATAATAAATTCGTTTGATAGTGGGCAAGTTAGGAGCTTTATCTAGATTGAAGGACGCGGTACTACATGATTTATACTCTTTAGATAAGAATTTGGTGTTTTTGTTAGGACGAGTCTAATAAAACGCTTGGAGTAGCCAAGGTAGCCAGAAATTGCCAAGTAGAATGAAAGTTAATAAAGTATTCAAATAATCACTGAAACTACTGAAATAAATTTGAAAATAAAAGCTCTTCTAGCTTGTCACAAAAATTCTAATATGCTTCAACACACAGAAGAGTAAAAGCTAGGGAGCGGTAGCGACTTTCTCTAATCAGTGCTTCAATTCAACTAATGTTTAATAATAGTTTTATGTAAAACATCTAGATTTAGAATAACTTAAACGAATCTTCAAAACAAACTTATATTTCTGGGAATTTTAAATAGGTACCTTTAAATTACTTAAAAATAGATTTTGCCTAAATGTTTCTTTACTTTCTTTATATTTTAGATAACAATTAAAAAAACTATAAAAAGAAGGTGCTAATTTATTTAATGTAGAGTCAACTATTCATTTAAAAATGTCTGAAAATACGAAAAATTCCTAAGCAATAAAAAAATCATATAACATGTTTTAAATACAAAATTGTGGTGAGATACACACATTGCTTTTAATTAAGTAAAATTTTCCCTTCGTGTGCCATTAACAGTCTTTATGACGATAACATCAAATTGTTCGTTTGGAAACATGTAAGGCAATTCTCATTTCGGTTTCGAGATATTAATGTTAATGTAGCACAGTGACAGTGAACTCAATTAATGAAGCTGTCAAAGCTACAGATTGGTTTGTAGGTTCTACAGCGCCGGCGGCAATAATTTTGCTTTACATGTTCAGTGCGGTATTCTCTTAATTTCGTGTTTGAATATTGTTGTTTTTTTAAGAAGCTACTTTTTATTAGAAACCTACATTGCGTAGCAGTAAAAATGACGCATAGAATGTGGCATTTCTCTTTCCAGGCACACTGCAAAAATCGAGAGAAAGACGAATATTTTAGTATTAAGGGTGTAAGAGAGCAGAGCTTCCCGTAAACTGATAAGGGTTGCAACAAAACTGACAATTTTCACAAAGAAATTCTTTCAGGATATAAAAAAAAATATTTCGGTTCCAAATACATATTCCCTGATCAACGTGGTCATTTTATATAGAGAAGTAAAAAAATATATATATTCGCTTACTGAAAATTTTTTTTTGTGAAGTTTGTTCAGTTTCGATAATAATAACTGAGCTACTACCCCTTTCAGTTTGCGGGATGCTGTCCCTTAAGGCTGGTTTAAACGGTTCAAGCTGTAAGTATAGTTGGTAAGTTGAAACGTGTAAACGGTTCTGCCTGTGGGTTTTCAAGTTGACATTCAAGTTGCCTTTCAAAACAAATGTAAGTTAAACAAACTTGAAAGTAAACTTACAGACTTACCAACTTACCAACCTATACTTACCACTGTCCTAATGTAAACCGGCCCTTACACCCAGCATACCTACTTAGACGCTGACTAGCTACACATTCCGTATGTTAGATGGATCGAAACTATCTTTTATACTACACCTATTCGGAAAGTATATTAGTTCTTACTTAAAAAAAGGAAAGAAAGTACGTAAATCCAAGCGAACGAATATGCGGGCGGCAAAAATATATGGGATTTACTTTCCCTAGGGGAGAAAGTATTTTCTCCCCTCCTATTTTTTTTTTAAATTTATAATTCAAAACTAGAAACAGGCGAATGCCAAAAAACAAAAAGTTTGTATGTCGAAGCCCACAAAATGATACTGGCCACTTACATTTTTTGGCAGTATGTGCTTTGCTTCATTTGTCTGTTTTATATTTTTAAGTGAAAAGTATGGCAAAATCAACATGTCCGCGCGAATTCTTTTTCGTTCTTTGATTTATATGACTTATTTAATGTAAATTAAGTGTTTAGTGTTTTCGATGTAATGTGTAACTGTATTAATATGTGTTTTGTTTGTTTGTATTCTGTTCGCATGGATGATGACACTTCAAATGTTCTTAAGTTATCTTCTCATGTAAGTGATATCATTCTTTATCTTACAAGGATTTTTGATTATATTTTCCTCATAGGTGTAGTATAAAGCACTATGTATAACTCGGAAGAAAATGCGATTCCCAACTCGTGTGTATTGAGGCCCTCAGCTGCGCTTCGGGCCTCAAACTACACCCTCGTGGGAATCGGTCATGTTCTCTCCTCGTTAAACAATGTACTATTAATTACAGTTGACGCTGTACCTTCCCCGTACATTATAAAAAAACACACTATTGTCAATAGTTTATTGACCTGTAAAATTGTATTAGTCTGTTTAGCGGAAGAGCGAGGCTACTGATAAATATTATTCCAACCATGACTTTGTGTACCAATTTCAACGTAACCGCATAAAGCGTGTTACCCGAGCCTTGTTATTTTACCTTTAATAGGATAATAAACGCATAACTCAGTGGCAACAAAGGCAGAACGCCACTAGGGATATCGGTGTGGTTCCAATTACCATCTCGGAATTGAGGCGAGTCAGGATCAGGACGAGTGCTGATACTCAATGATACCCGGTTGGTAGTCCAGGAGCTGGCTGCGGAACTTCTTTAACTAAGTGTCGAGTAGTCGAGTTAACGAATGTTATTGACTTTCTTTCGCATGATATCCAATCCAGCTATACAGAAAATATTTACCTCACAGTTTTTCAGCTACAAAATATGATAATGATTTCAATTCGTGGAGAGCACGACTTAACTAAATCTTGACTAAATTTATTGACGTCCCTTTCTGTTCTCTCATGATAGAAAATAACAGGTTAGTTAGTTTAGTCATGATTTTTTGCAATTACGAATGGCTACCAATATCAAATGTCATCTTATCAAAACCAATGAAAGCGCGCTTTTGTTTCATGGTTTTAATTTCAACATCAATTGAATATTATAATATAGTACATAATATTGGATCCTATAAATTTTAAAATTGTTGAATGGCAAAGATGCCCATAAAATTTATATAAGTAATAAATATGTAGCAAATCCGAGATCCGTAAGTAATATTTATATATCCTTTTCTGTAACTCAGTAGAAACATGTTTTTGAAAGTAAACATTCCTGAAATCTGATAACCCAATATTGACGATGGTAGGCAAGCGCGCTTTTTATGGATCAAGAAATTGAGCAACCGGACTCTGGTCTATGTTACTCAGTTACTAAACAACGAAGCCAGGAAACAAAGGTTCATCGCACCCATTGTGTTAGTTGCCACTAAACAACGCGGACTTAATGGTGACATTCAAGGAAATGTTAATTAAACCAACAGCGCTCCCTGGCGGATATTTTGAGCCGCTTTGCTCCTCAACGGCCGAATATCGGCGAAATGAACAACGCTAAGTATTTAGAGAAGGACGATTTTTGTTCTATCTCTTATTTGTGAAAAGGTTGTTGTTTCTATAAAGAATTTATCTTTTGTCATCTAATTTACATTCAATTTAATCTCGTTAGGTACTTAAGATTTGTAACATTAAGAGAAACAAAAAAGAAGATTTATCTTGTTAAATTCTGATAGACTGTCGTGGATCCGGTCTTCCAATTATTTTTGTTTTTTCATGAAGAAAACAATAAGCAAAGGAATAAAAGGCATTTGGCACAGGTCTGGCAATTCGGGATTCGGGCCGAATGGACGATGAATCGGCAGATATTTGCCCCACTTACATCTTATTTGTGCTTACCATGGACGAATAAAACAAAGAGGACTGATAACCTCCCTTATAAACTGCGTACACCGCTACTTAGCAGTGCCATCTATTGACATTAGCGAAATATTGTGTAAACGGATTATGTATTTTAATTCAGATGTTTTAAACAGTATTTCTCATTGTGTATTTCTACTTTAAAAATCTTAAAAGATAATTTGGTTCAAGTTGTTATTGATTTTTTTCAGTTTTATGACCTATATTAACAACGGACTCTTCGAGCAATATGCCAGCGCCATCTAGGTTTTGCTCGCATTTTGACCTTTTTATCGAGTATCGAGGTACGCTCTCTAGTATGGCGGTTAGCAGTCCGCTCTAGAGTAGTTAGTCCATAGTGCTTACTATACGCACGCTTGCTAGCTGAGCCCGCAAATATAAAGTCATCATTGTTTCTGTCATTATGTAAATATTTATACAGTTTATGTACCTACATAAAATATTGTATTTTCTCTGGTGAAATCTATTGGTTCAATGCCGAAGGCTTTTCTAAAGAAACGTGGGCATAGTAATGTTGTCCGGCGGCTGTCGGATCATCCATCATTCCCTCTCACTTCATTAGGCATAAGGGTTATTTCACACCGGGAAGCGACGCGACTCGGCGCGCACTTTTTAAGAGTGGTACAATATAGAACTTTATTGACTATACAAAAATAGAAATTTAGCCGCGCTGCGACGCGAGGTGCTATGTCCAGTCCACGGCCAGTCACATCGTGGTCATCGAGATGCATCTTCAAGTCGCGTCCGCCTCACTTCTCGATATGAACTGACCCTAATGTTCAAAATAGAAACATGTTGTTCGCTAACTAGGCGCGGCGGGCATCTCGCCGGCCTTCGCATGAAAGCCTTCGAGAAAATGTAGGCACGTTCCCTCGTGCTCTGCACCGCAATATAATGCAAATGTGTGAAACTTCCAATATTTACATGGGATTTCTCGAAGAAAGACGTGTATGTGAAAGATATATGCAAAACGTGATAAAATAAAATTCCTGGGGAACAGTAAAGTTGTGCCTGATATCCAATTCACAGTAACCGCGCAAGTGGCGAGTTTTCGTCGTCGATGTCTAATAAAAATTCATTGGATACGGTACCTTTGTTTAACTTATGAGTCCGATCCGATAGTGGAACAAGGCACATTCATGAGTTGAGCTCAATTTATTCGGTATCTTTATCTAGTTTCAGTCGTGTTTCACCGCCGCGCACTCGGCGTTATCTCTCCCTGTATTTCTTGTGTTCAATATCGAATGTGTATTGAATATCTTGTATTCATTTATGTATATTAGTTTCTTTGGAAAGTTCATCGCAGTTGCAAACTGCGTCGCGGGTGTAACGTCCAAAGTTTTGCCAGTGTTTTCTTTCGAGTCAGTGACTTGTCTAATTTGTTTGCGTTGTATTTTTGGGGAGTTTAATGCAATCAGAAGTTTGCTCCCCATTTGATGAATACGGTAAACAAGCATCAGTCACAAGTGTGTGTTCCCACGCCTAAAGTTGGGAGCAGTGTTTGTTCGAAGGGTATCCGTACAAGTTGCGTGAAATTGATATCAGCTCTGTACACAATGGGCGTTTTTCCACTAGACGGCACGTGCACGGCAACCAACGGTACGGTATCGTGGAAGAGATAATGCATAGAAAATGTATGAAAATCAATGAAGTTATATGGCACGTTTTTGCACTTGACAGCACGGCAACGTCACGGCATTGATTCTCAAATCATCATCGGCCTGCCAAACTGCATGTGCTTTGTATTCGTACGAAGGATGCGCGCGAGTGTGCGCGCTCAGATTGGAACTAGGTGAACGTTATCGACGTTATCGTCGACAATATTACTGTCCTAGTGAAAAATAGAGCCACGCTATCGTGACGTTATCGTTATCATGCCGTTGCCGTGCCGTCTAGTGGAAAAACAGCCATTTGCCGATGTTTGCTTGTATAGTGAATCGTTATTACAATCTTGATGGGATCTCCGTTCGGGTGAAATGATTTACTTCTTACACGCGAACACTTCACACGAGAAAAGGATGTTAGTTTATGTTTGCCTCACTGGATTCTTCAACCAATACTTATTTGTGCTCCACCTTTTTAGTAAATAAATGATAATGTTCATGATATGGGGGAAAATTACATGCCAGTCAAATTTTTTTTCAAAAGTTAGTTCCTATCCTGTACCAATGATGGAATAATTTTCATACAAAACATCACATTTTTTTTTACTATGGAGTTTCTACAGACTGATGCCAGTGCCTACCTAAATCATAAATGGGGGTTTTAAATTTGCTCGTTCCGGAGAAAATTCTCAGTTTAAAATTACTATATGGCGTTCTGTAACAAAAATAAAAAGAATTTTATAACCTTTTGATTTTTATCAAACGAGCATAAAAATACCTACATGAAAGAAAATGGAGCGAGTATAGGTAAAACCCAGGAGGTGTTCAAAGATGTAAGCGAAGATAGGCCTGCCCTTCCGGCCCATATACGGTCTATTCATTGCGAGGGGTTGCAAAATTTTATTTCAAGTTAAATTGTGTTCCGAAGTCAGCCACTTGTTATTTATTGGGGTGAGGGATAGGCTAGAATCTTTCACAAAGGATCTTGCGAAGTTTCCTCTGAACAAAGATAACGTGAAGACAATTTTGTCTTTTACTTTGACTAGATTTGCCAGTGAAGTTTTACCCGTGGTTTTGTATGTTTTCTTGCAGTGAAAAGTAGCCTATGTTACTTCTATTCTGTCTGGATAAAGTAGCTTTCTAATTTTACAGAATACGAAAAGTGTATTTTTATTGCTAACAACAATATTATCTAGATCTTTGAAGGGTGATTGATTTGTAATTGTAAACTTGTAATTTATAAAATTATGGTTAAATAAAAAAGAGTAAATTATGTTTCAGAATGTAAAGAGCTCGGAGGAAGGAGCATTTTCAAAAGAAATAAAAAAAGATTCTCACATCATGAAACTGTTTCGCTCGCAAAATTCTTTTACTCAGTCCTCCAGTGGTGTCTTAGCTTCTGCCACCGAAGTATCGCCGCCGGGGTTTCGTCACGCGTGTACTCACAACAATGCGACCTAATAACGAAGTCAATGGCCTCTTTGTCATAGCTACTGCCAATTCTCCGATGCAATTTGCTACGAGTGCCTCTATTACTGCACTCGAACTGAAAATAAAATGTTTGGCTCCAGAATTATAAGGGGACTTGAATTTCTTTTCCAACCAAAACAAGGCTTTTTCGAAATATATGGGGTGTACGGGAAGACTTGCGTTTAGGATACGCTCGTGGACAATGAATGGGGCGATTTTGGGATTCAAATCACGTGTTCTATGTCGACGATGCTGGCGTATTTTTGTTGCAACAACTAGGTACGTGTTTCAAAATACAAGAATATCTTTTCTGATGCCCTAGATTTTCTTAAAATAAGCATCTTTTTCTAATAATCATTGTAGGTCAATTCAGGGTGCACATTTTATACCTATATTATGTCACTGAAATAAAATTTGTTCAGTGGTAGTTTCTGCTACGGCGTAGTAATCGTAGCGGCGTAGTATGATCAGTCATTACGTCCGAATTTTTTACCATACATACATAAATTCACGCCTTTATCCCTAATGGGGTAGGCATTGCAAAAACGACTCAAAGGTCATTCCGCTACGTCTGACAAGTTTTTAGGATTATTTCATGGTAAGATGATTATGTAATTGTGTATTGCTATAAAGTCGCGTTGTCAGACCATAAATATCAATACACTGAAATCCACTCGAATCCTTTAGCTGGTTTTATATAGCATGCCCGGGAGGAGATACAGCTGGCATATTCTATGTTTTTCTATCACTCCTAGTCCAGCATGAAAGACAAAAAATGTTACCAGAATAGTATAATAAAAGTTATAAAACGTTTAAAGCAGTCGCGACCTAAGCAGGGCTAAACATTTCCCCAACGACTTTGAAACTGTCCCAAGTCCCAAGTGTACCCACTAGCGTTCAAGACGCCGCCTGGGCCTCTATATTTTAATTTACTTTAACAAAATGAATAAAGTTGTGAAACATCTTGCGACGGGCCCTCACAAGTGCGTTGTTCTGTTTTATTCATAGGCTGTTTGAATAAAGATGAAAATATTAAAGCAGAGCGGAGAAAACGGCTAAGGCTAATGTGGTCGGGGGTTAATAGTCATACATATTAATGGGAATATATGTTGACCGGTTCCTTTGCTCTTGTAAACAATATAAATATGTTTTTATTGCCCCTCAAGCTACGTAGCAAGTGGTTATGCTAATTGGTTCTTACGGTAGGTACCTACCTTTGAAAGGTCAAGGTTTCAGCAAATACTTCAGAACATCTGACTTTTGAATTTGACAGTTTCATCCCGTCCTTTGTCGAGCAGACATGAAGAACAAACAAAAAAAGGCTGTGCCGCTAAAATAAATGAGAGAAATAAAATTTGGGCTGTTTCTGGAATAACCTTTATGATTATTTACCGAAGATAAAAACAGACGAAATAAAGTTAGCAATAGTCTGTCTGGCAAACAGTAAACAACACAAGTTGGTGAGCAGAAGACTAATTACAAAGACAGGATTTTATGAGAGCTGTTGTCAGTAATAGGATTGGGGAGACGGCGAACTTTTGTTGCGACTGTATACAATTGTTACAGAACTGAATAAATATTGTTTGTAGTAATGAACAAAACGTTAGCAATGAACTAAACGGACAATTCTCATTAGCTATTGTTTTCATAAAATAGTGACCTGCTAAAACAACTAAACTAAATCCTTGAAGTTTTTGATTCTAGACTAGTCTGAATGTCATTAGGATACATACAATACATACATACATAAAATCACGCCTGTTTTTAGGAAACTAGTTTTATTATACCTAAATTGGTGTTATGAGCACTTATGTAAGTGGGTATACGAATTGTACAGTATCTACATCTTAAACAAAGTGGAATAGAGATAATGACAAAATGTGGCCGTTTTACTAATTCTATTCGCTCGACGACTCCGCTTTTTCAGTGAGAATAACACAAAATCATAAAGGTAACACCCACAATTTGCGACCACTCGTGTTCCTGGTTCCGGGCCGGCAACACACGGGCTCTTTTACAGCTACTTATGCCTCTCATCTCCCGTGATAAATGAGAGTTCACAGAGTTCCGCGCAGTATGCCGCTTTTAGTAGGCTAGGACGAGTTTGGGAGTGCGTGGATAGCATTAGGCTCGTTTACCTCATTTACTAGGAATGTAGGGTAAATTGAACTCATAAGATGAGATAACTTGACTGAATATAAAGTCACAAAAGTTTTATAATTACAAAATTAGGGCGTCAATAATATCCGTAGGTACCAAGTTACCACAAAATAGTACATTGTTGTCGAAACATGGAAAACCAGCAATTGACGGACGAGTATAGGGACTTCAATAATACGAGTCAGGCAATTGCTATTTCCGCCGAGGCTTACATAGTGCTTTTCTCAAATTAATGCAATAAATAAAAAATCTATGGCGTACAGCCTCAGTGCTAGGTCAACACAAATGCAAATGGTTGAAACTAAACGCAAGTGTACTTAGAAAAAAAAGTTTTGGCATGAAGTCATGGCGTTTTGGACTTTGCTGGAGAGTTTTGGCATGGAGGAATGGCGTTTTTTACTTTGACGGAGCGCTTTGTTGTTCGAAATTAGAAAAAGACGAATTCTATGAAAAAAATAAAAAAGTTTTTTTTTAATTTGAGAAACCGTAAATGTCAAAGTTTGCGTATTGATATTGCATAAGGAATAAGACTATTTTCATGCATGTTTGAGAAAATTAAATTATCTTGATCAAGCTTAACATAATACTGGAGCTGGAGTTTTGGTTGACAAAGATGGTAGATACATAAAACAAGGTTGACTTTTACTAATGCCCTACCTTTACTTGGTTCATTTTCTTGCCCTCCAGCTGAGGAGCTCTTTGCCATTCTCGTTTTGTCATATTTATTGCACAACAGCTGCTGTAAATGTCTAAGGCCGTTTTTACATGAAATGCTGTCTTTTTCTGGGAGGAGATAATAAATAGATAAGGAAAATAATAGGATAAATCATCCTCGACCCATTTGACATTCGATTCGGTAAACACAATACACGATAATATTTGCCGAGTGGAATTGACTAACGAATCGTACACGCATAAAACAAGGGTGTTTTTCCGTTTCGTTTTCCGCATTTCAAAGTCAACAGAGGCGCTCGTCGCGTTCTCCCGGTTTAATGACGTCATCTTTATTCGAAGCCTCGTGAATATTACCAACCCCGTCGGACCCCACAAGCCCGTGACGGGCAACCATCCCAGTTGTTCAACATAATCTCTACCGAATGAACTTTATAAGTTTCCGAGATAAATTTCTTAACTTGAAAATACAAAGTTAGAAAAGTTTCGAAGTAAAAGCTCGCCGGCGATACAGGTGGGCCAAAAGGGGTTTTGTTTTTTCTCCGTTTTCCTTAAAATTCTACGGGGTGCAATAATTTTCCGCTTAGTGCCCCCTTAAGGGTCATTGTGCTCTCACGTGCTCTCGCATTTGCTGGGGGTTACAAAGGTGTTTGTTCCTCGCGAAGAAGCGAATCTCTGCTCATTGTATCGGCTAATAATGTTTATTTGCTGCTACAATACATTGTGTTGTCTGATTGGATCTTTGTTGTGCTTAGATTCTCGAGCCGGTGGTAGTAAAAACCATTTTAAAATGAGTCGGTAGTGCGTTGATCTTTCATCTCTATTCAAAGAGCGTTCATGAATAACGCAGGGAGTGTAAATACGGTTCCCTGGAGGTTGCTAGTGATAACAGAGACGCAAGTGAAGCAAGGGAACGCGTTAAGGGTAATTCTGCTCGGGATCTTTACGGCCTTGCGCCAAGTTTGGACCTTAAGTGGCGGATAAGATACGCATGATACGAGCTTCCAGAGAGCGTCGTTCAAAGCACATGGAGCCTTAACAGACTTAACTGTTTGATGCTATAAAATGACTTGGGTATTAGAAATTGGTTCCTAATATTGTTGCGCCAAGTGGACTGGTTTTATATTGAATCCATTGCTCTATAATTTTCTTAAAGTGTTCCATCCGTTTTATTAAAACATGATCATGATTACGTACTTTCATAGTGTCTGTCGTATTATACTATATAAAAAAATAAGAAAGTAACTTGAGTATATTAAAAATTTAATCTATATGAAATATAATATGGTGCATTAATAATAAACAACAGTAGAGTGCGATAGTAACAATAACAATGGATCAATGAGAATTTATTTTGTTTTAAAATTCATTATATACTTATTTTAATACATTTTATTTGGTAAAAGATATATTATACTATTATGTTCTTTATCTATTACTGATTGAAGATAACAACAAAATAAGTCTTGTTCCAGTTTCGAACGCACCACCTCCGTATCGAGATCCGTGGCACTTACCATCAGATCATTGCGCTGCCAGTTTATTAAATCCCTGAACAAGAACACATGTGAAGGGCGTTTCATTTGGCGCGATGAATCATGTTGGATCATGTTATGGCGGAAGGCGGGCTTTTATTAAATCATTTTCATATTACACACCGCCGAAAAGAGCTCTCTGGCTCGTATTTACAAAGTGATCTCAAGATTGAGAGTCATATTGAGTGCGGATTTGACAGGTAATTTTGTACTGGAATGACATTTCTGATACGAACTCAAACTCACTGTCACTCTTGAGAGCGCTCTCAAGAGTGACAGTGAGTTTGATGCTGATTATAAATACGGGCCTTTTAAATTCAGCATTTAAGTACGTAGCAGATTTTGATGAGACTCGTCCAATTATAAGTAGGTATCTACTATTATAGTCAGATAATAGGTAAGTCTTACTCGCTCCAAAAGCAAAGCAAGTTCATAGTAAGTATTTATATTAATTACCTAGGTAGAGGTTGTTTGTTTTTTTTCATGCGGTCAAAGCTTTACCTAAATAGCGCAGTAAGTAAACTTTACTTTTGTTGTAAACTCTATCTTATACTTTAATAAGAATAACTTAGACTGTCATAGAAATTTTATTTAGAAAACCTTTCATTTTTCTTGGTAAATTTTGTTTGCCACGCGCGCTACTACGTGTTTGCTACTCAAGGTCGAACAATTTTCGCTTTCCTTTCTTTTTAACCCTGTATGAACCCCTGAATACGGCTGTTCAGGATTCTCTATTTATATTTACGGTAAATTGGATGAGAGCCATTACAATTTATCGCTAATTTTATTGCAATAGCTGTACGCCTACCTAGCTCAGAAGCTCCTTCTGGTATTATCCGATCGATTTGCATATTGAGCAGGACTATTTGGAGGACATAAGTACAAATAGGACAGAACTGAACGTTTTCTCAGGTTAATAGTATCATAAAACAAAGTAAAGTGAGGCTTTGATAAAATAATTAGCGAAAGTGTGTATTTAGAGAGTTCTCCGTGTATCATCATCACCATCATCATCTCCCTATGCTTTTCCTGTATTTCACGGGTTTCTACCTAAAAGTTCTGCGTTTTATCAACAGGTCACCATCCCAGTTGTGGTGGTAAATCTTTGAGACGATGACAAACCATTTTCCTCGAAACGAACCTAAACTGAAGAGCCCAATCTTTTTTTATCATGTCGGTGTCGAGTCGAGTTGAATTTCCTACAAAACTCCTACAATGTTTTTAGAATTGCATGTAAAGAACTAAAGGCTAGTTTACAGCTGACAACGATTGTAGCGATGATATTATAGCTATAGTGGCGACGCTCTAAACTGAAGATCTAACTCGGTCGCACTGTACTTAGGTAGCTATAAGTAATACCTAACTACTTACCCATTTAGTACTCGACACAGTTTTATGGATTACAACTAGAAAACTTAATGTGTATGCTTATGTTGTAAAAGGTTATTAAATAATAAATACTTACCTCGCATTATTAGTGCATGTATAAAATTTAATAAACTTTCTATAAGGACTTGTTCTTGCTCGTAATAGATTACTTATCTGACGACTTATTAAGTTTACGAGCAGTAATACCAATAAAATGGCTCCACGCTACGGTCGGTCGGTTGGTTGGACAAACGATATACATAATAAATAACTTTCACACTTTCGCCACCACTTGCCCTAATGGCCGTGGCGTCATAAATAGATAATTATTGTATCATATGTTACTTACTGGCCTATATGGAGCATTATTGTCGAAGCTTTCTAGGTAAGTAACAAACTAACTGAGATTAACTAAAATTATGTTATCAAAAAGTTCCTCACTTAATACATAGTGATAGGCGATATTTTATTTTTTACTATTTAGAATCTCTTGTTTCGTCTCATGGTCTCAAAAGTCGACCAGACAATATGGAGCAGCGATCCCTGTGAACATCACTTTAGACTCTGATCTAACAGTGATGTAGAGCATCACATAATTGTAATGCGGTCCTCAATCCGACTGCCAAGTTTGGGAATGTATGACAAATATCCAGTAATTCAGGGAGGCCCACACCACAAGCCCATGCCTTGTAAAGTAGACTTCGACCAGCAGAATTATAATAGGAAATTCGCAAATAAATCTATAAATAGTAGACATTTTCCATACCTACTTGCCTGTTTATTTGAAAGGTGAACGAACGAAAGTTATCTATCTGCAAATTTGTTTAGTAGTTAATGGAGCTTAGCAAAATCGATACATTTCCATCGGACCTAAACTCTACCTATAATATGATAAAGCCGATAGCTAATTTGGAAGCTATCTATTTGCTGTAGCTTCGAGTAATATTATACAGCTCTCGAAGTTCTGCTAAAGCTAGTGAAGCGTGGCCGACTAGAAGCCTCGCCGCAAACTTGGGAACACTTACTAACTTTCCCTGGCTGCATGGAGAAAGCGTTCGTTTTGTCTAACTTCTTTTTGTGCATTTCAACTAGTATTTTTTTATGTACATGTCGTTACACTATAGCTAGGTCAGAAGCCAATTAGGCTTATAAATTTTGTCACTAGATTTTATCGGGCTCGATGCAATATGGTTCATCGGCTCGTCATTTGTCGACGAAAGCAGAAGATGCGTAATATCGCGTAGGAAAGAGGAGCTTTTCCTCGTAACGGAATTTTAATAAAGCCATGATGAGTAAGCGCGTATACGAGTATTTGTAAGTGGCACGCACATTGTGCGACCACGTGTTTCATTTATACTCGGACCTTCCTGCTTTTCAATATGTTTTGAATAGCGCAAGCTGATGATTTAGCTCATCTAGTCGTCTATCAAGTAGTCTATTAGCGTGTTTTGGAGAGCACGTTAAGACCTTAGTCACTGTTGTTGTCTCTGATAGTTAAGTACTTTAGCCTTATTAAAACATTTAAAAACTCAGACAGCATGATTAATCTGGTGATTCGTTGACTCAACATTCTTACGCAATACGCGGAGGAAAGTAGAATTTATCCTCGTAATGGAGTTTAATACCTAAAGCCATGATGAGATGTAAGCGCGTACGAGTATTGTAAACGCCACGCACGAGGTGTTCCGCCCTTGGGCCTGGGACTGTGACACCAAATGTTTCATTTCCGCTCCGCTCTTCACATCACTATAATTAAACGTTTCAACTGATGATAAAAGGTTCGCTTAAATAGTCTAAACATAAAATCGGTAAGTTAATATAATAATCAAAACAACTAAATAGACTTAATTTAAAATGATAACTCTAAAATTCCTTATTTTAAGCAGGACCTTTTTAATCACCGCTAAGATTAGCCGGTTTAAGGTATTTGATGTTTTTAAGCTGCGTAAATTGACCCGCGTAGTAGGTATAATAGTATTTAAAACCGCTTATCTTGCCTGGCTAATTTTCGAGACGTCAAACTCAATATAACATGTCATTAATTGATTTTGACAGTTACGCGCAGAATATCAAGATGATGTAGCCACGTCAAATTAAGATTTTTAATTTTAGCGGTTCTCTAGAATTAAGCGTAAGTACCTACTGTAGCGAACTTACCGGTTTTCATTTAAATCTCGTAAAGGGCAACTCGAGACGGAAATTAAAAATGCCGGTCGTTTTTATTACGAAAGTTTCTAGTTTCTTTCAAAGACAAGTTGAAGTTGCTCCGATTTGGGGAAGGATTTGCGGAAGAACGCCACGGGGGCTGATGTTGCGACGTGAAAGATACACAAAAAATAATTAATTTTGTTCAAAATTAAATACGAATTTATTCATCTAGTTTTTTTTACCTATGTGCTTAGATAACAGCTTTTAGAACCTCGGTTTCCATTTTCCAGTGGGAATAAGATACTTATCTTCCCGCAATAAAAAGATATACAATAAAATATTTGCCCTTCTATCGAGCTTTATTTATGAAGCGATCACAACATTATTGAGAGCAGTATTAAGGATTTGAAGTTTTGTACTGAAATTACATTTCTGATACGAACTCAAACACGCTGTCAGTCTCAAGAGCTGATTTTATACGGGCCTATGTCCTCCCACCGATTTTCGGTGATGGCGGCCAGTCTCCCAGAGATAGGTCAACTGCGAAGGACTAGTTTTTAATGCCCAAGTGTTTGCGCAACGCACAGGTGCACTCTCTATTCCTTCAATCTCTTATTCTGATGAGACAGACAGACTGACACGACCAGAGAGAAATCAGGCACAGGACCGACTATTTACATGCCCATCCGATAGCATGGATCATCTTTCTTTTCGAACAATCAGGTAATCAGCCAGCAATGTCCTAACCAAACTAGAAACAGAATCTATCGATAAAAGTTATTGGACCACGCAAGACAATTCAAAGGTTGGTGGGTACCAGTAAAACCAGGAAAGCTTGTGGTCAGCGCCTGTTGCTCTCGCGCTCGTAAACATGCTGCACTGTGATTTTATGCTCGAATAAATATGCTAATGGCCAGTTACAAAAACATACCGGTTTGGAGACAAGCTTTTTTGCAGGGCTGATTTCTTTTCGATACAGTTCTAATTTTGTTATTGCTTTGCTTCTGTGAAAGTGACGAACATTTCTTTTTTATTATTTGCAATATTATTGGTGCTTTCTTTATTTTCAGGTAAGTCATTGGTTTAACGAACGAAATAAATGGCGAAGCCCTGCAAAAGTAAGTTTTGACGTACAATAATAGATCTATTTGCCTATAAAAACAATTTACTATGTTCGAGAAAAAGTTTTAAAAATCAAAAAAGATGTAGTTAGCTTTGTTACATTTACATAAATTATACTAATTATTCATGAATTGTACTTAGATGATGTTTTAGAGGTTATTTAATGACATAATGATTCATTGAGCTATCCCCTGAGAGGTATTGCGTATTTGCGCCCTAACACCCTGTATAAACAATACCCGGTGCCTGTGGAGCCTGGAGATTTCTCGCTCTGATCACAAACGATGAATTTACGCTCCGATAAATATGTAAATTTCCCCGAAGGATAGCAAATTAATGCTTAATTTCTCTATTCTGTTTCGCATAAATTTAGAAAATATCACCGATTTAGGTTGGCTAGATACTACCTACATATTCGTTCAATAACTATGAAAGCTGAGTAGGTAAGCTATGTAATGTTTTGTCTGCCTGAGATGATGCCAGCCTTTGAGTTATTGTGGATGTTGATAATCATATCAATCAGCAGGTACAGTAGGTGCTGCGTCCTCACCAAGAGCATTCGTTCGCGAGCTTTTGATCAAAATTTCCTACAATTTACTTACTCGTTTATTTTTGAATCACTGTTCACATCTTCTGTGTCGAGTATTATTATTACTATAGCCACGCTTGGTCGGACGGTTTGCGGTATCTAGCTTACTCTAAATCTGTGGGAAATATATTTCCGAAACCCCTTTTGTGGATAGAACCTTCGCGGCATCGCCAAATTTGTGAAAACCAGAAAGCAAAATAAATGTTTTGAATAACTTATTATAAGGAAACAATTCCTCTATATTATGTTCAATTTAATACCATGAATAATGGTAAATAACTTGTAAGCAAATTATTCAAATTTCAAGATTGATTTACCGGTTTCGTGGTTACATACATACATACATCACGCCTTTATCCCTAATGGGGTAGGCAGAGCGTTAACGACCCAAACAAAGGTCATTACGCCACGTCTGACAAGTTTTGAGGGTTGTTTAAGATAGATCTGTATATTGCTGTAGTGATAGGTTGTCAGCCCATCGCCTATATTACAATATACTAAAACCCTCGAATCCCTTAGCTGGTTTTTACAGCATGCCCGGGAGGAGATGCAGCTGGCACATTCTATGTTTTTCTATCGCTCCCAGTCCAGCATGGAAGTTACTATTACAACTATTACAACCTCTCGTCTCATCTTGAGATTGTCATCTGTATTATTTCCTGGTTCGTTTGCTAAATCCTTTGTTAATTCTTCCATGCTGGACTGGGAGCTATAGAAAAACAAAGAATGTACCAGTTGTATCTCCTCCCGGGCATGCTGTAAAAATCAGCTAAGGGATTCGAGGGTTTCAGTATATTGTTATTTAGGCGATGGGCTGACAACTTGTCACTACAGCAAAATACAGATCTATCTAAACACCTCTCAAAACTTGTCAGACGTGAAGGCACGACCTTTGTTTAGGACGTTGACGCTCTGTAGGGAGAAACGCCCATTAGGGATAAAGGAGTGATTTATGTATGATGTTGTAATTATAGGGAATGTCCAATTTAGTATTCAACGTATATGCTGACCTGAGAGCAACAATAACAATACCTACATAGAATGATTCAGCTTCATTTATTAAGGAGATTGTAGAATTTCTGGATTCCTAGCTGTCAACCTGTCATTGCAACAATAGACAACACACTCGTAATTCTATTTGCAGATTCATAAATAGTGAAAATTAGCACGTTGCTAATATCATCTGTTGACGCTCTGCCTACCTCGGAAAGGATATAGTCATAATTATTTTTTGTATGTACCCTTTACAGCATACGAGTCCAAATATGACCACATTTTTTTTATTAGTTATTCTCACTCAGTAAAGGTAACTAAACAAAAATAAACTATCAAAAATGGGTGGTCATATTTGGACTCGTATGCTTTAATGGTTTAAAGGTTAGTGACACTAAGCTGAACATGATGTAATTTAAACATCAGAGTCTGTTATTTAAAAGTTTCTCAGCACTTCGTTCTTTGACCATTGAGAGTCTAATTGCGGTAAAAGCGGCCTTTGTTTTAAGGTCTCAGTTCAACTTAATTTTGTGACTCTATTCGTGTAAAATTTTCCTCTTAAATTATAGACCTATTAAGTAATTGACTCTTGAATCATGGAAGCCGGAAATGTGACTATTCATGTTGTACCAACCCTAATCAATTAAAAAGCTCTTTACTTCCCGAACTCGGCGTGTGATTAATGAATGCCTCTAAAAACTACATTTCTGAACCCTAAAGTTTGACCTCGCCAACTACGCAGACGAAGTAAATGGCAGAACTTTTGAAATTGTTGATGGAATGCCGTCATAAATGTGCTTAACCTTCAGCGAAAGCTTAGACATTTGCACTTCAGAAAACTTTCTGACGAAAGTGAATACATACCTATGTACTTACTTACTTATCTAATACTTGCCTGGCATAATATACGAGTGAAAAGTGACCCCACATGCAGTGCTTGGTTATGGGTTGGATTATTGCAGGGCTTTAATAATTATTTTAGGAAATAGGCAGGAACATTATCAGTGTTGAGATTTTAAATATTTTGTTTTGTGTTCTATTGTACAAACGTTTATGTATTTCAATATCAAACTTGATAAGGTAAATGCCCTATCCGCTTAATCCATTACTGTATCTATAAATTACTCTAGTTTGAATATTTTGGTAACTGGAGTTAGTTAGTAGAACTAATAATTGGTCTGACTACCTTCAAGTTGGGAAGAAGCCGAGACGCGTCCTAACTTAGATAATAGCAGGTTGCTGAAGAAAATTATGCAAATTATCGTTTACGTAAAACGCGTGGGAAACCCTCAACCTTATACACTTCTGAACAAAAAAATCACGGGTAAAAAATACTGTATAAACTGAACCGAGGACGCAAGAAGTCTATTTGTATAAAGGACTTTTGCGGGGCCATTTTGTTCCAAGCAAACTTCCTCCTCCGGATAACTTTTCTCTCCGTCCGTGTCGCCAGATTGGGCAACTGAACCAGCTACCTACCAATCGGGTTGTTCCCAACATGACGCATCAACGAACCCTAAAGTTTTCAACGTTTAATGGTTGACCTATGCTTCAATTCAAGATGATATAATGTGAGAAGATTAGAGTTCGCAAATTGTTAAGCCTGCATTCAGTAAAAGAAAATAATATGAATTTTACTCTGCGTTTTGTAATTTATGTAAAAAATACAGATTCTTGTGTGTTAGAATAAATACTATAATTATGTAGAGAATAGAATTTTAATTGAAATCATTTTTCATAGCTAAGACACACGTATCTGGATACCATATAAGTAAAGAGCAGAGACAAAGTGTTAAATTCTATTCAAATGTCGCGGATGCGGATTGCATGCGGATCACATAACGTTTCTTTAAGAAAAAGTATTTTGAAATAAACGCTCACAATAAGAACGACCCGTAGACGGGGTCAAAAGCCGGGTCACTCACAATAGAGCCTGGAACTCAATTCTGCGGTACCCATACCCCATATCCAGCGTGAATCACTGGATACTTTGACCCTCGCAGACGTCAGGCACAGGTGCTGGTCCATTGCCATTAAACTTTGGACTTTACATGACAACGCCTATTAGGTAAATGCGTTTATTAACAAATTAGGGGCCGCCGCCGCCCAAATCCGTTCATGGAGGCAAACATTATTAACCGTTGGGGGTAATTATAGTGCAGAAGTCATGTTTGTGTGTTTAGTTTACGCGAAAAGGGGTGATGTTTTCAGGAACTCTAGGACGTGAATAATAGTGAATTTAATCGTGTACGAGGTATCTTTTGGATGTTTTTATTATTTAGAATATCAATTATTATCAAATTACTATTTGTTCATGTTCAGCCAAAATTAACTTAAACCTAACTACTTAACTAGAATAATTTAAAAGCTTTCAAAAGTGGAATCTTTTTACTTTCATCAAATAACTTCTGAAAATTTGTATATTCTCATTTTTGTGCAAAATTTCTCGAAATTGAAATAGGTAAACCTATACCTATTGTCATTGTTATAACCATTTATGCTTATCACGCTTTACATAAATATTTTAAGGATTCATTAATATTTATGACATTATAAATATACATTTTGTTGGTCCGCTCAACAAATTGATCGGCCTCGGGTTTGGATTGATTCGAAACTTTGCCGGATTAAAAGCTTCCAAATTTAAATGATTAAGCGTTCAACGACACAGATAAATGAACTTTTCAATATGCTCGCACAGTTAACTTAATGGGCAAGCAAAATATTCCGAATATTGAACATTCCATAGCTTTTCAGTATAAATGAGTAAATAAGGTACAGACTGAAGTATATGATAGCTAAAAAGAATTAATGGCGGTGTTTCCAATCGTAGCGAACTTTTCAAAAAGATAAGGTTTATTTATGAACTGCTTGTTGTGTTTGGAAATGTTTACATCTTGATTAATAAATATTTCTGATCAATGGGTACCCTAATTTAATATTGATAAAACAAACGACAACTCACTTGTATGTTTAACGGAGGTGATAAAATAGGTACTCTACTATTTTTGCAATCAATATCATTATTTATTTATTTATTATACTTAGCAGTTCATGTATCATTTGCCGTATCTTGGGGTCGATGTTCAGTGATCACTGTTCAGTAGTCGTGGCAGGAGCCGACGATGGATTGCCAGCCCATTAGCTGCAGCGGGAGAAATCCATCCATATTTATTTATCGCTTTCCAAGTTATTGGCAAGAGGGCACAATTACTGGTACCCTCACGCTGCTGCAATTTCGAAAATTGCTGATTTTACTTGCGCCGATGGCAAGTCTTTGAAATTGCAAGTCGTTATCGGAATTAAAGAGCCTATCTTCTCATCACGTTCCTTTGACATGATCTCACCCGCCGCTTTCATAACATGCATAAGAAAGTGATTCTGTTGCATTAGAATTTCTAGTTCAATGATGGTGCGTTTCTGTGAGATGAATTCTATGACATGCACGCATTTGACCGTCTGTTAGAAATATGACGTGCATTTTCATATTCACTGTCAATGTGACTGTCATAGAGCTTTGATAAAAGATTTGTTATATAGACACGATTTCTTGTACCTCGTTTGAAATATCTTCGGCAAAGCAAAGAAACAAATTTACATAGGTAGGTAATTCATAATCAATTAAAATATTACTACTATTTCTTAAAAAAGAAGAGTAGTATGATCTTCAAATGAGCCTAATCGTAAAATACTAAAGAGAATTAATCAATCTGATTGTAAAAACTTGACCGAACAGACCACCATAACACCAGAGTTGCAAGCCGTTCCTTCAAAGTTCCTATTTTGAAAATAAAATAATAGCAATAAGAATTATTGTTCTTACATTATACGAAGTGGTTATTATGATGAATTGTCGGTTGCCGAGTCCATTAACGAACGAGTTGCTAGCACGCGACTAACAGCATTTTCCGTAATCATAAAGTCAGAACTAAATCGTTATTTTGATAGAGTGTGGCATTGGTCATCGGACTTTTACTAGTCAAAACTATAACTTAAAATGAGATCGCAACTTTAAATCGAGAAGAATCGGATAAGTACATAAAGTTTTATATGGACGATAGAGAAAGAGATGCCGGAAGATAAAATGAAATATCAAAAATAAATTCGCAATCGGGAAAGACTCTGTATAAAGTCGTAGACTTGAAGTATAACCACTTAGAATAACATAACTTAGCAAGGTTTGCTATTGGTGGAGCCACCGCACTGCTTATATGTCAAGGCCATCGAGTGCAGGTTTCTTGCACCGAGTAAATTTATTTTGAATAAGCGGGCTACATTGCATCAATGTAACTGATGATACCAATATTAGACATGGTGGTATTACACTGTTACACATACCTGTTCATGTACTACCATGATGATCAGAGTGATCAAACACTGTAAAAAATCACAAAATAATTCAGCTGCTTTTGTACACTGCTTACATATTATGTTAAAATTTATACTGCTGCATTTAAGGAGCCATGGTTTGCGTATTTTGCAATTTGGGCATGGCATACATTACCTAGAACTTGTCTTTACAGATATCTCTTAAAATTTGTTTTATTTTGCGAAAGTGCTATCATTAGACCATGGGAGCCGTAGGTATAGGCATGATTTTGAAGTAGAAGAAGATTTTGAAATGAATAATGTAATTATCTGTTTATTTGTTCAATCATATAGCAACGTAGGTTAATAATAGTTTTTTAAATAAGTAAAGTTATCCGTTCGAAAACGAAATGTAAAAGCATATTCAAATCGAGTTGCGCAAACTGCGCCCGCGCACCTGCCTATTACTATTACCATAGCAGAACAGTAACCGATAGTTACAAAACCGGCAATTAATAATAAAAACAAAACCACGTAATAATATCTAGCTCTGTTACGAGTTACTACTGAGAATAAGCTTGTTATTGAAAGTAACATGACGACAAAAAATAAATGCGTAGATAGAGATACCTATCTACAACCGACTTCAAACGCTCTATATCAGAAGGCGGCGCTTTTAAAAGTCTAGCTAGGTAACTATCAGAAAACTACTAAATTGATTTTAATTAAACTTCCTATGTATAACTATTTCTAGAGTATATTCCTGCGAATATTTTTAAAAATAATTTTGAAGATCAGTCTACAATCAGCGGATAAATAGGCGAACATAAACTAAAAAAAAAAAAAAAAACTGGGTATGTAGGTTGTTTGTTTACTGTCATACATAATAAACTCCTTTTTTTTGAAGTCGGTTAGTAAATAGTTCAATGTAATAATAGGAAATAGTAAGGTCTGACAAGATAATAAATTAAAATGTATTTTGTTTTTATATAGGTACTAGTAAATAAAAATGAAACAAAGCTCGGTTTGTGTGTATGTGTATACGAATGCCATTATCTCGACTCGACCTCACTTTCCGTTTCCGCGCTGTGGCGGGAAAATCCCCAATCCCAAAGTCCGTACACCATTAACCACGAGCTCAGTTTATAATAAAAAAAAAATACCCGAGGCACGTGGCCATAGTAGAAAGAGGGGGAAGTAGGCTTACTCTGGACCGATCCGCGATGAAATTGCCTACTCTCTCAGGGTTGTAATTTTTAGCTAAATTTTAATTCAGTGCTTATAAATTAGCAAGGGTCGGGAAGTTGTAATTTTTTACTTGTATATTGTCTGGGTACAGGGTTTGTGAGTTCGGTTTTACCTAAACGATGATAAAACCTTTCACGATGAAAGAAGGAGGTAAGAAAGGGGTGTTTAATAGGTAATCTGAACAGAGACAATTTCTTGAATCGATGAATTAAGACAATTAAGACTCCCAAAAACACAGCAATACGATCTCCTGCAAAAATCACACATTTTTCATTCATTTAGCGGTACCGAAAAGTCGTGACGCGCGAAGCGAACATCGTGCGATGTTACCCTCGATTGGCGCATCCAGACACTACTCGAGATTTTCTTTATGTGTGCATGCGGCGGTGCATAGATACTATGACGCACACATACAAGCCGCGCGCGGTGCGTTTGTATGAAGATAACTTACTTCCCCTCTTTCTACTATGACGTGGCTCACCATGGAGCCATGGACTTAATATTAACTCTTTGAGGGTTCCAGACGATTAAATACGGGTTAAGAAGGATTGGTGTGTGTTACTTTCTGTCATGCGACGACGAGTACCTACGAGTACCTAGTGTACTTACTAACTAGGTACCACTTCATGAACGGGAGTTTGTAATAGCTGAGTTTTTTCGATTTTTCGAGTACATAAGACTACAGCTAGGTTTAACTACCGATTAATAAATAGTTCCGATGATGATGAATAAATAGTAATTTACGAAAGTTTTACTACTTTGCAAAAGCTTAAACTATAATTTTAGAAGAGTTAACTAAGGCCCGTATTTATAATCAGCTCTCAAGAGAGACAGCGAGTTTGAGTCCGTATCAGAAATGTCATTTTAGTACAAAACGATCTGTCAAATCCATACTTAATATTGCTCTCAATCTTGAGATCGCTTTATAAATACGAGCCTAAGAACATTAACAATCATAAATAAACACTTCGCAGGATCTATAAACACGTTTTTATTCAGCATAAAAATCACTTTCAACGCAATATGGACATAATACTTTTATATCTTTTGAGACCTTCAATCAGTTCCGTCATGATTTTTTTTCTGGACCGTAGCAAAACCCCATTATTTTTGAACCCACGCAGTTGCTGAAAACAATTCCATACGGCCGCTTTTTCCGAGGATGGGTGGATTAGTTGAGTAAAGATTTATTACTCCACTGCTGTCTCTACCTTCAGGCTATGGCTACGGTGTCGGCGGGAGCGGGAGCGGAAGCGGATTCGTAAACAATTAGTAGGTACCTACGCTACTTAGGTACTTTAACAATGCTATCGATTCGGTGAAAACAAGACTTAACGAAATCTTAACTAAAATTATGATCCTATCCCTTTCTGTTATGTCATGATATAAAATTACAGGTTACAATTTTCGTCAAGATTTGTGAGTTTCTGCGCAACCGAATATCCCCTAATACCAAGGGCCTGGTTTTGAAAAGGTGTATCGCAGCCTTTCTCTTTAAATTAAAGACTTTAAGGAATCAAAGTTGGCGAACCTACTTTGGCGAAAATATACCAAGTCGAGAACTAGTCTTACGGGATCTAGACAGGAGTGAGATATTCTAATAACTGATTTTAAAACCCGCCGCCGCTCCCGCCCCCTCTCCCGCTTCCGCCGGCTGGGCCAGGTACACAAACATCTGTCTTAGGGGCGGCTTTGGAGTGTTATGAGGGGTATTTAAGGGGTTTAACTCGGGGCACTGAAACACAAATAGCTCAATTTACATTGGATCGCTTTCTAATGAAGCCCGTTGATTAGCTGCGTTGTCTCGAAGCCTCTATCGCGAGAGGAGCTTTGACAGTTGCCTTGTGGGGCGATACGCATCAGAGACGTCACACGGTTTAATTGAAATTTGAATTGTTTTGAGTGCCAAGATAGGATAGTTGAGATAGTTATAACTAAATTAGTTGTAATTATGTTATTTTGCCAGACAAAATACATTTCTTAAAAACGAATACAGGATATTAGTGTTCACTGCTTGGTTAGCAATTTGAGTTCCTTAACAAACGTTTAACCCGTTACAACTCTTCCTCATTCTAAATTACCCTCCAAATGACAAAGACTTCCATTTTCAAATTACACTATACGACGAACAAACGTCCCAAGAGCATGTAAACGAAACAGAGACAACCAAACGATTCCGGAGTTATTCAAGTTTGTACGTCGCCGTGAGGGAGCGGGAATTATTACAAACACAAAGCGCAAGGATCGCGTTCCCGAGGGAAATCCGAACGCGGCCGCGAGTTGGAAACTCAACGCATGGGGCCGAGTGTACACACCAACACGCTACAGAATACACCTTCTAGACCAAAACTAGCCTTTTACTCTTGTGAGATAGCGTCCCAGTGCATAACTTTACGTGTTAAGGAAGGATTGTAGCGACATTGCTCACTGAGAGAATGGGACAGGCTCACTTATACAAGCTAATACTGGTTCAGTGTGTTTTGCTTTAACATAGACCAACTTCGAATGGCTACATTATAATAGGAGCGTTTGCCCGTGACGATATTTACGAACCGACAATCCTATAAAATATGACCACTTTGCAAAAAGAAATCGAAGATCACCCCATAAAATGGTTGACCAGGATTTTGTTCAAGAGTGTTTTATTTTTATTCTTAAACAACTTGGAAGAACAAAATATCAAAATAGTAGTGAATCAGGTCAACTGTTTAAGCGTTTTCAAGATTTTCTTCAGAAATGTTTGCTGAAATAGTTATTCGCTTGCATTTTTCTTCAAAGCAAACAACGAGAATCTTAATAAAATTCTGTAGTTTGTCGGTAAAAAGTGGTGGATTTTCCTTGGCATTTTACCCGCAAAGCCAGACATAAAAGTCAGAAAGGAGGGGTTTGTTTACGATGCCCCTTGGCTGGTTGTTGGCAGCCGGGCAGGATCGCAGGCGTCGCTAAAACGTATTATCATTCCATTAATATGCTGCGGGCCTGCCAAACATGCCTCAATACGCACGCCATCGAACTGTTCCTGGCTATTACTGCCTGCTAGACTTTTAAATTACTTCTACAGAACGAAAATTATTTTAGAGGAATTATTTTAGTCTGACTGTACCTACCTACCAGATTTTCTCTCCTCTTGTATTAGTAGGTATTGCACTGTAATAAAAAGTTGTACTTACCCTCTCTATATCAATACAGATTTTCAGATGTGACGAATTTCTCTAACTAGCTAACTACCTCGTAAGGGATAGAGGCGTAATTTTATGTTTCATCCAATCCATGCCGTAAAATTTACTAAAAATACATGTTCCAAAATACAATGATTTTAAAAGTATCTCTATTAAATTTAGTCAAGTACTAATACTTACTTGTAAAAGCTTGGAATTCTCAGCTGGTGTTCAGACCTCAGGTCATTCAGATTGGTCTAACTAATTGATAAGTTCAGACTAGTCTCGATTCCCGCCTGAATAACTCGGAAGCCGCTGAACTTTGCGTCTGATAAACTCTGTCCTCTATTGATACTAATTAGTTAAATAGATTCAGCAAGCCATTTCAATATAAAAGAGAGTCGGTAAATTTTAAATTAACGGCTAACCGTGGGTAACGATGTTAATGGATGAAAAGTACAATCTTGTCTGATAATTGATGTGGGCCAAAAATATGAAAGTACATATCGTGAAAGAAATAATAGGTACCTACAGTTCATATCAACGCGGTTTGAAAGGGACGACACGACGATGTTGCTACTTTTTAATTTCTACTCTTTTTGGACGCACTGTACCTACCTACTACGTACACAGTGAGAAAAATATCACAAAAATACAGTGATTAAAATTATGTATTTTACAGTAATAAAATAAACTAACTTACTTTTACAGGACGCAAACAAAATTAAAAGCTGTAACAATGCATTACAACAGAAAATTTAGTTGTTCCAAATAAACATTTTCGCTCATTCCCGTTGTTGTTTTTGCATGTGACACTCTCGATCGTATCACTTAATTTGCCATCCACCTGTTAATTACGCTGTTTCCCCGACCGTAATCGCACTGGATCACGACATGTGAAGATTAAAACACCATAACTTCCAAATATGCCATGAATTCATGTCGAAGTGGTCTTTTAATTTTGGTTTTTGTGGGTTTTGTTTTTTAGTTAAATTTCTAGTCGCGCTTATGTCTGGGGCTTCGTCATGTTATGAATAGGGTCTAAATAGTAGGTAACTCATGACATGATATAAGTATTTTATGAAAGTTTTGGCTGAAGTCTTGGTAATTTTATCATCTTAATTCAACTTTTTTTAAAGTATTAATTTCTAATAATTAGTTATATGGATAACAATTAATAGATAAGTTTTGTTTCGTCGAAAAGCATTCATTCATCATCAGCTCATATACGTCCCCACCGAGGGGCACGGCCCTACCCTGAATAGGCATAATTATACATACATGAGCATAATAATAATAAAAAATATTATTAGCCTATACTGTCCCACTGCTGGGCAAAGGCCTCCCCATCGCTTTTCCACCTCTCACGATCCTCGGCAATCTCCCACCAATCCTTGCAATATGCATCCAGATCGTCCCGCCATCTTTTTTTAATAATTATAATAAATTTAAAATGTAAAAAGAATGTCAAGTAATATTTTGTCATAGCATTCAACCATAGCCAGTGAATTCCCAAGAACTATCCGCGTGCCACGAAGAATCAAATTGACTCGCAGCAATTCAATTAAGTTGGTAGTTTGCCGACAAGTGTGCGCGCTTGTGAGTTTATCAAAGAGATTGCTGAACAAGTTAGCCTTCGTCAAGCAAGCCTGCCGCCGCCGCCTGCTTGCTTAGAGCGAGCCACCGCTCATGCAAAGCTATTTTGATTAGCCCTATTTATATTTAGGAAGGACTTTTCTTTTCAAACCTATCCTAGCCTTTACGACTTAGCCTATATGGCTTAGCTAATTGACTTAGATAGTAACCGTGCGATTTAGCATGTGTGCAAATTCTGATATTTAAATACGAAAAGAACTTTATGGATTTTACTTCATTAAAGTAAAATTACTGAATTTCATGAACGGGAGATATAATTAATACCTAATAATATTATGCAAACTACTTAAAGGAAAACGGATGCATTTTTCAAAAGCATAATTTTAATAATTATAGTTTATGATACTAGAATATCAATCAGGACTAGGACCAATAAACCAAAGAAATCTTCTTTAAGCTCCAGTTATTCGAGTTCTTTTGATTAGATTTATTATCAACGGAATCTCTACTTAAATATTTTCATGTCATCATTGAAAAGATTCATTCATATTTTCCTGTATCTATCTCTAAGTGATTTTTCATAAAAATGAAAGAACTTTTTAATGATACAAATCTCCAGGATAAAAAGTGGGTTGTTTTTCTCAATTTCCGCCAAGAGTTTATACGACGTTTCAAAAGATTACAAGGTGAGCTTTATCCGATAGAAAGTTATCCTTAAAATAGGTAAAGCCCGGTGAATAAGATGTAAGAGACTGCGTGTAACCTTATAAAGCCATTGAGCAGGTAAAGTTCGTCGGTGTATTCATTGGCCAACTTTGTTGTCTTTGCAAAGAGCGAACTAAGCCGCTGTTCTCAGGATTTTTACCTTACCAAGGTAACAAAAGAATGCTAGGTAGATTATAAAATGTTATGAAGGCACTCACAGTACTATGTCTGATTACTTTTTTTGAAAACATGTAAAATTTCTTTGATGTCCTACGCTAAGCTTGTCATAATTGTGATGTTTGATGTAACTTTTCTTTAACTTCATAAAATTTATAGGTACTTACCTTATAATTACAGCAATATATTGTTTGCAAGTTCCTATGGAACATACATTACATTACAATTTTTTTTATCAAATAGAGACATTTAAAAAAGAAAAATATTAGCTAATTTTAAGGTTTATGAACCGTATCCATTCAACTAAGTATTTGACTATTGATTTGTTCCACGGACATTGAAATATTGAAATTACCATCAATGTTTGATATCAAACAGCGCATTTGTATTACTAGACATGATTTATCGCATGACAAAGTTGTAATAGTAGCAAACATTAAAGCTGTCATCAATCTAAATCCAGTTAGAACCATAATTTGTGTACACAGACTAGTTGAGGAGTTGCAATTTGGAATCCATTTTGAAACCGGGATGGGGAAAACTATATTATTCAAGTAATTCAACTCTGTAAGCGAACTAGAGAATCGAATTACATAGCCGTCCAGCTAAATCCATTGAGATATCACTTGCTTGTGGCTCTGGAATAACAATTTGGCGAGATCCATCCTCTGAGTCCTAGCACTAGCTACTGATAGTCACAAATTTATATTTTAATCACGTTATTTTGTAATACACAACACCGTCTATGTATGTGGCAGTAGGTGAATTTGTATGTCTAGACTTATCGGTCCTCTACAGGCTGTACTTCGGTGAGTGTGCTCAAGAGCTCCACGACCTTATCCCGCCAGCTCCCTTCTACCATCGGAAATCTAGACGCACCGCAGGATACCATCCATACCTGGTTGATATTCCAACAATACGTATTAAGCGCTTCCAAAACTCTTTCATAATGCGCACAGCAAAAAGATTGGAACTCACTACCTGCATCTGTATTTCCGAATGCTTACAACCCACACTTCAAAGTTAGAGTGAACAGGCATCTTTTGGGTGAGCTCGCTCCACTGTCGACTCCGTCTCAGTCGCTCCCGACCTAGGCTGGAGTCAAGAGCAAACCTCTTTAAAAAAAAAAAGAATCTCGGACTCGTTGTACTTACAAGTTCTATTATTTCAAATTATTCTTGAATACTCTTGCTAACTTTGTAACTGAATCAAGTTGGTCCTATCCCTTTAAACATCGCGAGAATTTTTAGGGGCATCGTCTTTGAGTATTGTTATCACAGCGAAAGCTCTCGGACCCTTCTAAGTAAATTGAGCATTCCTCCAAATGCCCCGGTAATTTTGGGCTCAACTGTGAATTTAGTACGTAAGCCGCCAAGAAATTTAATCTTGAAATTATTTCCTCCTTTTTGTTGATGATTCCGGGGATTCGTCTATTATAAATCAGGGAAGTTACACTTAATTGCCTGTGGGATATTTGAAACAATTTTTAGTATTTCGTTTCGGTACTCAGGGAAGTAAAGTGGTTTTGGTTCTCCAATTTGCTGGTATAAAAGTACGATGAGCTGGATGACGAGGGTTCGAAGCAACATTTTTTTTTTTTAAATAGGTATTTGAAGCATAATAAAATAAACCTACAGGGTACATAAACATAAACAACATAAACAAATAGAGATACAGTTACTGTATCATATTTGTTTATGTAATACTCATAAGAAATTATATTCTTTTGAGTTCTGTCGTGGAAAGTTTGTCTTTTATCACAATCATATTCAAGCAAGACAAGACTATTTTGGTACTTACGCGTCTTTGTTTTTTTTTTTTTACTTACCTAAGTATTTATCTGCAGTAGAACCATCATGTGGTAGGTATTCAAAATTAATTAATTCCTGTAACAGACGCGATATTTACACTCAACTCGTGAACGGCGATCAATCTAAATCAGTCGTATTTGATCGCCCGTTGCGTTGCGATGCCCACGCGCCGCGCGCTCGCCCATAATGGTCGGAAAATTAATTAGGAATGCGGTTATCATCGGGCATAGCCAAATATCCGCGTATCCCGATATGTGGATGGTCTGTGCCATAAACTGATGCTTGTGAAAATTTAAACTACTCAATTTTTATTCTGGTACTAGCAAACCTATCAACATCGAGCTCTATGTATATAGTAATTAGTGTTTAGCTATTGTATTTGTTCAATTTCGCGATAAGTAATGTTTCCAAATCCATATGTGCGAATGTAGAATCTATTAACCAATAGGATGTCTGCTTCTGAAAATGCTTGAAACTCTTTTAAACAGAGTTTTTCTGGGTAACTAACTTTGACCTTGAATGATTGTATTTTTTTCTTAAACTTATGTTTGTATTATCTAACATTTAAATTATAGTATTATCTGAGGAAATCGCAAAAGTAACTAATAATAATAGTAGGTAGATATTCTATGTAGCTTTAGATACCTTTTTGTAACTGTTAAAATCAACGGTAAAATACTAATTGCACTACAATTTTCCGCTTACATTGTCTGAATTAGTTGGGAGATAGAATGTTTGGTTTCCAACATAACTCATAACTAGTGGGACTTTATTCAACAACCCATGAAAGCAGATAATCTAACTAAATGCAGTGCGCTCCTGTGGGGCTGTGGCCGCTCTATTAATAATTTCTAGTTAATAAATATACCTACTGAATTCCTTGCATACGGCTAATAATGTAATACTAGTACATGAAATACAATTACGCCTTTATCGCCTATGGGTAGGCAGAGCGTCAACGATATAAACAAAGGTTTCCGCCACGTCTGACAGTTTTTGAGGGTTATTTCAGATAGCACTGTGTAAATTGCTGGAATGACAGGATGTCAGCCCATCGTCCAAGTTACAATATAGTGAAACCTTCGAATCCGTTTGCTGGTTTTACAGCATGCGCTGGATGAGAAACAGCTGGCATATTCTATGTTTTATTACACCCAGTCCAGCATGAAAATAACAAAAACAGAAGTCTAACTAAATACAGCGCGCTCCTGTGGGGGTTGCGGCAGCTCTATTAATGAATACTAGTTAATAAATACACTGAATTCCTTGCATGCTGCTAACATGGATAAATTTCATGTCTGTCTGTGGTTAGTTTTATGCTTTGTTTCCTAGTTTATTTAGTCTGGTTAGTCGAATCACTAATTAAATAATAAAAATAAATACCTACACATTTTACTTATTTTTAAATAAAGTAATTTCAGGGTTTTACCTATTTTGGAGATAAAAACTTAGATAGACTGCTATTTATGTATTCCTAGAGATCAACACAAACTCTATCGTATGTATGGAAATAATACGCCGCCGTGCGTGCAGAAACGTGGCGCGACAAAATAATAAGCAATAATCTAAATTTATAAAATCGTTTGTCCTTACTGACTGACTGACTGACTGATTCATCAACGCAGAGCCTAAACTACAAAGGCTAGAATCGTTAAACTTAGAGAGCAATTTCCTCTTATAACGTAACCTCCCACTAAGAAAGGATTTCCGGATTTTCCCTCCCTAAACGGGTAAAAAGGGGGTTGAAGTTTGTATGAAAGTCCGTCAATTTTGAAGGTAGGATCTTCAAATTTTGTATTTAGGCTAATGATTAAAAAATAATTTATACGTGTTTCAGCATTTTTGTATTTTTCACCCCTAAGAGGGTTAAATAGGGGATGGAAGTTTGTATGGAAATTCCGTCAATTTTGATGGCAGGATCTTCCTATTTTGTTTTTGGGCTAAAGATTAAAAAATAATGAACACGTGTTTCAGCGTTTTTGTATTTTCCACCCCTAAGGGGGTTAAATAGGGGATGGAAGTTTGTATTGAAATTCCGTCAATTTTAAAGGTAGGAACAGCGCGGGAACTCAATCCCACGGGAAAACTCTTAAATGCGGGTGAAACCGCGGGGCGGAAAGCTAGTATAATATAACAAAACAAGAAAATTTCAAACTGAAAAATCGACGATTAGATGGATCGATGACAAGTTTTGGAAAACATATTGTATCTTCTCACTCCTTTCAATTTCACTTGCAAAGAAACAAACAAGCTAAACTCTGGTATTTAATTTTTAAGTATATACTCAATCAAAAGTTTCTTGGCGCCGACTTCAGGGACCTCTAAACAAGTCGAGGAGTTATCAAAACGCAGGTTCTTTCAATCGAACGTAATCCAATCGTGGCTGAGGGGCGCAGATCCAGCGTGAACTAGACTCCGCAAGACAACCCATCAAAATGTAAGAGTTCATTTTAACTATACGCGAGTGCTAAAAGTTATAAAATGTAGAGAAGCTTAGACCCGTTCTAATATTAAATACCTAGTTAAATACAAATTATCTGACAAGATGAAAAAGGCCTAAAGATGAATGATAATGATGACTTATAAGTACAAAATATAAGAGCACCGCTTTTCAAAGTTTTGAGTTCAGCTATAGCAAGGTCTGCTTGGTTTGTCTTTCAGTCCTGTTGGTGCGATGACACGCGTAGGTCAGTAAAAGGTTGTTAATTGTGCAAGACAGCAACTCATTAGTTGCAAAATTACCATAAGTAGTTGAAGACGTTACGTTGTCTTCTCCGATTAAGGTCTGAGGATAGAGATGTCAAAAACACAAGCGATGGTTAAATTTGATGAAGTTTTTCAATATGATCCCAATTCAGCGTTATCATTATCATGCTCCAATTTATTTTAACTTCCTCTGCCTGACATGTTCAGTTAAGCTTGAGTTTTGTCAGCATTTCAAAATCAAAGAGTTTAGAGTAAACAGAGAAAAAGACATAAATACCTTGATTTCAAGATAGAGCCTTTAATTACCTATGATATTAGATAGGTATACCTTCAACGAAAATTTTACAACTTTTACAATGGTTTTACCTATGATATTAGATATACCTTCAATTACATTTTTAAAACTTTTACAATGGTTTCAAATTTGTACCTATAATTGTTCCCTTTTATTGAAAGGTTCTTCATTAACGCACTTGTATCTGCCATATTGAGCACTTGTATCATATCTACATAACTTGTATGAGGGACTAGAACCAGGGGGGCTGTTAAAAATGTTCTGCATAATGGAGAACGTAGGGACTTTAATTAAAAGTCAACTCGCCGGTCCCGCCAAACAATAGAACTCATTCAAACTGAACGGATCCGTTCTTTTTTTCATTCATTAGTGTCCACTTAGATTAGATCGGTCTATGCTCGTTTTGTTACATGACTCTTACGTGATTTAGACTTTTGGCACAGCTTTTGGTACCATTCATTAGAGGGCAAAATGTATTTTATGTCAAAAGACGTAACTCGGTATAAATATTTTAAACGATTGGTTGAGAAAACTAATTTGGAAGTGGTATGGGATCCATCTACTAGCGGTCCAATCTGCACTAAAGGTACGTCTTGGTTGGTTCGTGCTTAGTGCTTAGTGTCAAGAGCGAACCCATCGCATACGAGAAAGTGAAGATTTGGAAAGTGATATGAGATTGTATGGAATCCACCTCCTAGCGGTCTAGAGTCAAGAAGAAACCTACGCATACGAGAAAGTGAAGATAAGTAAGAAATATATTTCTTTAATTTTCATACGACGTTGAACCCTTATCGTTTTCGTGAACATTGAGTAGGCTGAATAGGGTTTCTTATCCATAAGGTGACCCGCGATGATTTAAGGAGTGGTTAGGCATTCCAATAAATATAGAGATTTAATCGTATTATTAGACATAATGGGAGGAATTTCCACGCAAGCAAGTATAATCCGGTCATATTTCACGGAGACCGAAGCCCCGATGAAACAGGGAATATCCCGACCTATCTCTTTGATTTATGGACTGTCTAAGTACCCTTTAAAACTATGGAGAAAGTAAGCCAATTTCCTGTTGGGAAAACATTTTTAAAGCCAAAGTACGACGGGGTCACTAATCTTGTTTGAAGAGGTTAAGCTGAAACATTTTCTACTTTAAGTATTTGTTATCTTTAGGTATGAGATATGAAATAGGTATTTTTTTAAAAGAAACACCAATGGAGGAAAAATCACGGGAACATCGCTGATAAAATGACTGTCCAATAACGAGATCTAAAAGAAATAGAGTTCTCCATGCCAACACTCTATCACCGTTACCCCCAGCCGGCATCTGTGACAAATTGCTCCTCATTGCGAACTGATTAAAAGCGGAACAAGTGAGAAAAGTTTCATTTAGTCGAATCGGCTGACACATACGAATGTGTGGCGCAATACCGAACCGAATACGTTACGGACGGCTCGCAATTTGTTCCGAGCCCTACAATTTATGTCTGCTACCCGCTTTATGCAAAGGAACTGACGAAAAAGGGAGCGAAACTTTTTGTCTCAGCGAATGAATAAAGTGACTTGTTAGAAAAAAAACAATTGGGTAAATTAATCTCGGTTCGCATGACGGAAATGAGACTTTTATGAAAATTACTGCGATGCGTTTAAGTTGCCTGCAAGGATAATGAAATGAAAGCTTCTCATACCCGAAACTCGTTAAAATTCAAAGTAATTTGTATAATATTGAAACTTTTTAATACTTTGTTCAGGTAAGAGCATTTAAATATTATTAACTTTAATATAATTTCGATGCAATATGTGATTTAAAATTTGGTTCGACCACAAACCATAACCAATTTAGATCAGCCGTTTTCCGCTGAACTACCTATTCCATTTGGTAGCAGACAGATAATTACATTAGTTTATTAGAGTAATGTATATTTGAAACTAATGTGAACCGAATCACATTGCTTAATTCGCTTTGAAAATGATACTAAGCCGTTGTGCAAATATTACGCAATTTAATCCTGATTGTATAAATCCACTTGTAGTATTTATTCCATAGATAGAGCTGATGAAAGCAAATAGTATACCGAGTAATAAGTATAATGTGAAAATTATTCGTGTTTTGGATTATTATGTTTAATGGAGTAAAATAAATATTATTTAATATAAAATTGACATTAATTCTACAAGGATTATAAAATGAAAAAGAAAACTGAATACGTAATATTGTATTAAACCTGAGAAAATTCAACGTTATTTGTCAAATACTGACTAAATCTAAGTCAAAAAACTCACAAGCCTGATTACATTCTAACTACAGCGTGCTACAGTTATTCCCCAAGAATGCCCCCAAACGCAATCAGGGTTTGTTATCAGGGACCCCGGAGATAAACAGGGGGTGCACTATTCGGCCAAACGTCCAAATGACAAAACGACCAGCTCCCATAAATAACAGGAAACGATTAACAAACCGATGGCTAGTGCACGACCCTAATGTATTCACTGGCTGATCCCAATTTGTCTGACCTAACGCAATATTGGGAGCTACCCTGTCGCTTTGCATATCTACGGGGTGTGAGCAGGTTTTTACAGTTTAGTGTGGTCTGCAACATGCTAAGAAGAATAACATTTATGTTTCACCTCAGTTAGACTTGCAAGCAAGCGCAGCGACCTGCTAGCTATGATGGTGTTAAATTGTGATTTCAGCGTCTTTATACTTCTGGGTGAGCTTACTCCATCCTTGACTGACTTTATTCTAAAAACTTCTTGAAACCTGAAAAAAAATACACAGTTGAATTTAAAAGTAGTCGCACCCCGTATAAAATTCCAAAGCTTTAAAATTGACGATGGATTGGCTTTGGGTGAGGGGTCGTGCCAATAAAATACAGGACCTTATCTTTCTGCACCATATAAATACAATTTATTTTAATTCCCTCGACTTACCTACCTAGTTCAGAAAGTTTGTTGAAGTTTTTATTGAAATTCTAAAGCCGAATTTTTAACCCCGGTTCGCAGTTCAAAAGACTAAGCAAGAACTTAGGAATTCGGCGTCAGCAAATGATTTCAAAAGAAACTTCCAAGTCTCATTTTTCACAGGCTCTATTTAATTAACGGATAGAAACAAAGGCTTGGGATTCACTGCGAATAAAAATGGAAAAGTTAGTCTATTGCGATTCACAAGTGGTTGCTGCAATGTTGAAACTTCGTTTAATTGTTTTCCCATTTGGAAAGCCAGCCGCACGCAGCCTCCTAACGTTTGCCTGGATAATTAAATTAAAACTTGCTTATAGGATTGCTTTAACGTGTTTCTACTCTTTACGGACTCGTCTAGGAATTTTGTCTGTTGTAAACACAGCTTTAGTTTAGGAATTTTGCTGGAATTTCTATTTAAATTCTGTTTTTCAGTCTTTGAAGGCAGACTTTATGTGCGATAAGATAACTGATTCTAAAGCAAACTGTTAGGTGGTCTGAGCATTGAAATTTTTGCACAAAATTTCTGTAGCTACAACTTCATACAAAATAGCTTAAAATATTGATAAGTAGTTTCGGAAATACTTATCAAATCCACCCCTTCTGAAAAGGCACGAAAAATTGTTCATGGCTGAAAATTGTAAAAAGGCATTGAAAAGGCTGTTCATAACCTGTCGGCGCTTATACTTGGTAAACAGTTCCTAAAGGTGAAAGGTTTCCGCGCCTTTTATTTCAAATACTTCAAGGCAACTTTTCAATGTCCTTATCTTATAAAGGTCCATTTTTTTTCGTTTTTTTACGCCATTCTTTCCGATCCAAATTCGTTATTATTTTTGGAAAGACTTTAAATATGGAAGAGTGTTTGTCTTTTATCTTAAATAGGTCAAAAAAATATTAACAATAACTCATACCTAATTTATTTGCTTTGAGGATATTGAGCTTTATATAATACAGGATGTTGTTTGTTTAGTAGAATTTTATAAGTTGAGTTGTTTATACACTACACGGAGTAATAAAAGTGAAGTAGTGGTCTACGGGACCACGGACGACGGACGGTGGACCAATTAAGGCGGTTACGGAGTGGCTGCCGGTGCCGGTATCATCAAAACATCCAGTAGGCAGACCACCAGCCAGATGGACAGATGATATAGTGGCAATCGAGGGAAAACAGTGGATGCGGGGGGCACAGGACCGTGGAAGATGGCGTTTAAAAGAAGAGGATACTCAGCAGTGGGTAGATGTGGGCTGATATAGATATATAGATAGTGGTCTGCGAAAATCTCCATTGCCGTGGGATGAGTACCTAAAGCTTTTAAACTTACAATACCCTATAAAACCACCTGGGAGTTACGGGCTTTTGTTACTTATACGTGTTACAAAAGTGGAATATCTCTAAAAAGTAAGATATTTGGTTTATGTAGAATTTCATCAATCTGGTATTTTATTTAGTGCATTTATTACGAGTTTTTTAACACGTACTTTGTGTACAATTTGTTGACATAATTTTCAGGTGGTAATTGGCTTGGTAATTGGAACCTGTTAAAATTCCATTTTACTGTGATTATAAAACTATGTGGTTTTCGTACGGCAAAAATTTAGTGCATTAAATTCTTAGTTATAAATAATCAAGTTAAAATTAAAAAAAAATAACAACATTTGGAAGCATCTCTTAAGATAAGGACAAAATGATAAATCGTTTTATGAGCGTAAACCTGATTAAGATAATTAATTTATAGGAAGATCACGAAATAATGTTGAACCTAACCCAATGATGTTGATGATGACATGAACAGAATCGATGCCCTATCCACAAGTAATAAAGCATACCTGTGATTATTTTAAAAACTAGGATATCATTACATTACACGCGTCCCGGCGGTCGCGTACGAACCGAACGAAATCCGAAATCATCAGGGACCACAATGAGATCGCGCTTTTACCGGAATTAAAACGTTGGGCGGCGGTCACCGAACACATGTTTTATTGATGGCCCCTACCTGTGACAGCGCTGCTAGAGGCTCAAATACCACCTTTATTCTCTTTTTTTCTCCAATAAAATGTCGATAGTGCTACTTTAATGTATGTGGTGCAATGGTTGTGCAGAGATGTTGTGTACCGTTTTATGTGTGTTCTGAAATAATTGCTGATCAACAACTGTTTTATAATTCTTATAATATAACTACTAAATTATAAATATTATGGTGTATAACCGCATTGTTTTGTTGATGGCCCCTACCTGTGACAGTGCTGCTGGAGGCTGAAATACCTACCTGTATTCTCTTTTTTCTCCAATAAAATGTCGATAGTGCTACTTTTGACTGTTTTATGTATGTTCTGAAAATTTAATGTATTGAACTGATCAGCTCTCTTTACCGTTGTTATGAGAAATATTTTACCGTGTATAATTCAACACTCGCCCAGCGGGTTATGTTATGTTTTTCGTTGGTAAATATCGGGTATTTCTCCACCGCTAGGTAGGTATCTATTAGTACTTTTTCTTTTAAATCTGTACAATTAAAACTATGTCTTTGTTCAAAAACACCTCTTTGATATACCTACCTAAATTAAAATTAAATACAATCAAATATACTTTTATGACTTGTCAACAGCTAAAATTTATAATGAGTAAGTATATTATATTCCATCCAATTTACTATGTCATTATTTGCAAGAATATTATTCAAAATCTGTGTTCAAAATTATGGGAATTTATTCATTTCTTAGATGGAAATACAGAAGGATGATGGGTCAAATCAAGAAGTTTATTAATTTGTTTATTTAAACAAATTAATAAACGTTACCCGCCTCCGGCCGTGCTAAGTAATTAACCAACATCTGTTATATTATATTTAAGTAAAGTCATTACGGTAAATAACAATAAAATAAGTAAAATGAGTGAAAATAATCGCGAGTGATTAAAAAGTTAGAATCTAGAGTTGTAGTGGTAACAGAATTCTATTAAAATGTATTTGTAAAATTTATAAAAAAAATACATTTAATCTAGAATTAGATGTGTGGGTAAAAATGCTCAAACAAATTTGACACACAGTGTGATTTGATGTGATCTGGCATGTTTTATTATCATTCAAAATCCCTCAATAGGTACTTAACTATGGTTCATTTACGAGATTTAAGTTAGGATTTAATATTTTGCGTTGTAACTACTTACCTTTCATACTTATTTACCACGCTGGCTTTCTTACCGTATGGCATCAAGTAAAACAGTCATCACAGTACATCAAGTTTTAGTACCTACCTTAGGTATATCTCTCATTTGGTGGTAAAAACAAAGGAAATTTGACAGTACTTGTTTACATGTGTTTGTGTAGATAGGATACCATGGATACATACAAACGTTAATTAATCTGAATATTGCACACATGAGTAGTCGTTGCCGTGGTCAGGGTGTAATGCGAGTTTTAATCTCATTATCGGTTCGATTCCCGGACACGTTGATTTTCACTTTAACTCACAACACTTTTATTTCATATTTTCCAGTTCGTTGGCGTTACTAACAATGCTACGAAATTGTCTGATATTTTCGCATTTCATATTATTGGATTCCGTTTGTACCTATTTAAAATATGAGAAATTATCTTAAATTTCGGCATCCACCTACTTTTTTGTACGTTTAAAATAATATTTAATATTATTTTAATAAAAATGTAATTTTATGCTCAGTGACATCTGGTATCTACTATCTACGAGTACTTCGGGTAAAGCCAGGCTCCGTTTCAGCAACATTGATAACTTACTCAATACTTATTGGCTGAATATGATAACAATAACAAATATTTTTGTTACAGGTATCTCACATCTTGTTCGAGTATCAAGAAGTGATTTTCTGAGGAAATATTAACTTATTGTAAGTATTCTTTTGGTATTCTTATGTAATAACACAAGCAATTATTTAGCCTACTGTATACAGAATGCATAAGATCCCTAAAAAATTACTGTTCCTTTATTATATTTATTTTATACTAGCTTTCCGCCCCGCGGTTTTACCCGCAGCTAAAAGAGTTTTCCCGCGGTAAAAAGTTGATTTTGTCTTTGATCGGGTTATTGCCATATAGCTGTTAGTATGACCACATCTAAAAGATTCTTTTATTATATTTATTTTATATTATGTATTGACCAACTCAATAAAAGAAAAAAAAGAAAATAATAGAACGATAATAACCTTTCCCCTATAGTAATTATAACATTATATACCTACTTGATAACAAACTTCATAATATTATGTCTTCTACTTAGAAAATTGGATTCGTGAAACAGAAAATTTAATTCATAAATTCAAAGGCATGTTACGCTCTGAAAACCTTGATGATATCCAAGCAAGTAATAATTTCTAAAGAACATGTTATACCGTGTTTCTTGCTTCTTGCGTGGAGTTGATCAAAATGAATTAGGCTGTAGGTACTTTGTCTCATTTAAATTACTTATAATACAATGAATGCAATAAATAAATATGAATATGAATATAATATTTAACTTTACTTTGCCTGTATTATACAATACAGGTACAATACAATACAATACAATTGTATAGGTAAGTTTGTCGATACCTGCTGATACAGGAAAGCCCTACACGGCGTTTTCTTAGTCAATACTTCTGTTCTTTTAAAAAGATGTTTAATTTGTATGTATATGTCTGTTTGTAACGAATTATGTCAGAAACTACTGGACCAATTTAAAAAAATCTTTCACCATTTCAAAGCTACGTTCACCTTGAATAACATAGGGTGTTTTTTTTTTATAAAAATCTTTTTTGGGAAAACAAAACTGTGACGCAAGCTAGCCCTAGATAAAAAATAAAAAGAGTAATTTTTGCAAACAGCTGTTTATTCAACAAAATAACATAGCTTAAATATTTTCCATACGTTTATATTTCACAGTCGTCCGCAAAAGTTTGAGCATGTGATTTTGTCATCTAAAAGCGAAAAATATTTGTTACAATATGTGCAAAAAGTTGTCGCATTGCGCGGTAGACTGTCCAGCCCAGGCTCTATTCATGCACCCTACGTTCACTAGACCGTGACGGCTGCCACTAAATTTTAAACTGTTTTAATAAAACTAACCAATGTAACAAAAGCTTTTTTTGTTGATAGTTGAAACTTTACTGTTCGTAACAAAATTGAATATGATAATACTTAATAGGTATAACGTTTTTTTTTTTAAATGTAAACCAAAGTATATTTTGAACACGTCTTTTAGTTAACTGTTGATACCTAATTAATTATTTAAAATTTCATAGCTTTCATTTAGAATTTCCGAAGAATTTTGGCGTTCTTTCAAAAATTTCCGATAAGAACATTTTGAATTCTTTTCTTTTACGAACGAAAAGTATTCGTTTTCTATAAAAAAAAATCGACATTTTCTTTTGAAATTAATTTAATGGGTGCTAAAATGGGTGTGAGGAAAAAATTGAGTGAAACAAAAGAAGGAAATGGAAAGTATTTTAGGCACGTCCAGGCCGGGCCGGCACATCGCGGTCACTTTTAATTAATTTCGGTAAAAACCCTAATAACAACTGAACTGCAACAAACTTTTCACTGATTACTTTTATGTCTATTTTTAATAACGCGACAGCGAAAGAATGTTTTTAATTTTTAATTAATTTTAGGCATAGAATTTTGTCTCTCAGTCTCTCACACATTTTGTTAAGTTAAATTATTTTCCAATTTTACGGAGCAACAAATAATATCGTGCAAGAGATCTTTCTTCGCTTCCTCCACACAAAACATTAGAAGGCTTCAAATGTAATTCACGACCCCCAGTTGTATGGTGTTAATTAGAAAACGGATCGGATTGCCCTCCTCTCATTAAGTTAATTAAATAAGATAGCCTTCATCAAAAGCGATGAATACACTGAGAAAAATGACATTTTGGCGTAATCTTAAAATATCGTGATATCGGTGTAAAATAGGTGCGTTGTCATAAGAAAAGGAGATAATAGCTCAATATCATGCCATTTTTAAAAGGTGTAAGATGTAATCAAATTATTTGGGTAATTAAGGTAATATTATGATGCTTATCACCTTAAAAACTGGTCACTTAAAATAATATTATTTTCTTCATACAACAACACTCAGTAATCGTAAATAAAACACTTTCTTACAAATTTGAATGATACTCATAATTTAGATTATATTTATAAAATACAATGAAAGTGTCACCGTATTTAATGCAGATTTCATATTTTATATGAAGACGTATCTCTTAAAATATACTGAAGTCACCATATTGTAGGTAATAGGGTAGAATACTATAATACGATTACTGAAAGTCATATTTAAGAGGACCTTCATCAACTTTTGTATGATTCCTACAAATTTACGATGACACTAATCAACTTTCTGAGATTTCCTACTACATTAGTATTTCTTTTAACTTCCCTGAGGCGGGATGGTAAATGAGAATATTATAATCATAGAGATTCTTCCATGCTGGACTGGAAGTGATAGAAAAACATAGAATGTGCCAGCTGCATCTCCTGCCGGGCATGCTGTAAAAATCAGCTAAGGGATTCGAGGGTTTCAGTATTCTAATTTAGGCGATGGGCTGACAATCTGTCACTATAGCAATATACAGATCTATCTGGAATAACCCTCAAAACTTGTCAAACGTGGCGGAACGACCTTTGATTAGGTCGATTACGCTCTGCCTACCCCATTAGGAAAAAAGGCGTGAATATATGTATATGTATGTATGTATGTAGAGATATACAATTGTTCATACTTACAATAAAAAATAACAGAATTCTAATTTAAAGTTCTGAGCTCGCAGTGCGCCTATTTGAAAACATAAATCAAAAGAATAATTTCATATCTTACATGAATGGAAATAGCGTGGGATTACTGCTTATTGTTTACTTGAAACTGTAGTGTAGTAGGAGGAATTAATTACAAGGAAAGGAAGGTTAGTGTAGTGAAGCGTTCACACTTTGACGGAAGCAGTAGGCCCAACTGACAGGATATATCTACTCTAATTAGATGATGCGCTATTTATAAATTAAATTCCTACGTCATTAGGTTGATGAATTATATGTATATTTGGCCATACTCGAGCTTCTGATTACGCACAAATAATCCGAGAGATGTCGCTGTTAGTATCTGAAACGCGGTATCGTTGTGTTCACGGCGTTATCATAAGTAAGCCGGAGCGGTTGGTATCGGTAACTCTGGTTTCCCTTCAAAACGTATAAAATAATAGGTCATAACCCAAAATAAGAGGAAGTAATATTATTTGGTATGACACCACCGAAGATGTGAGGACGTCGTCACGAAATAGTATGAAAAATAATAGGTCATAACCCAAAATAAGAGGAAATAATAATATTTGGTATGATACCACAGGAGATGTGATGACGTCGTCACGAAATAGTAGGAAAAATAATAGGTCATAACCCAAAATAAGAGGAAATATTAATAGTTTGGTAGGACATCAATGGAGACGTGAGCACGTCATCACAAAATTGTAGGAAAAATAATAGGTCATACCACGAGATATGAGGAAATGGAACATAAACAGTAGGAACATAATTAAGTAATGCATACTCATCCCACTAAATCCATGATGATATGTCCTCTTAAATGCCGTTATCATCAGCAACAGTATTATCATCCTTATTTTTGGTGATGTCAGTATGCTCCCTACTTTACGTGAATTCATCATGTTTTAAGCTGAATTCACGTCATCTATCATTATCAGTTTTTTCAGTGTAAACGAAGGAAATGTCGCCAAGCAATGTTTAAATAAATTCTGTTTAATTCTAACAGAGAACAAACTTCAAGTTCTCATAAAAATCGTTTACTGTCCAGTTGCGTTAAAAGCCTTGAATCAGCAATATCACAGCAAAATGAACTCACTGTGTATAAGCGTGGCAATGGACGACACTTAATTTATTGTGTCTGTATTTCGGCTTATTCCATTTATAAGAGATTTGTCACCCTCACACCCGCTAAATATAGCAGTACTCGGCTAGTGCGCCGAGTAGCAAATAAATGAGTCCGTTCGGTTTTATTCATGTGAATGGGGATCCGAATGCCGGCAGCAAATAAAACAAATCAAACTAGTGAGTACCGCTACCGGCAGTGGCGCGGTGGCGCGCTCCCGCCGACGAATTCACCCACTTTTCCCCAATACGACATCCACTTTTTTGCAAAAAGGATTGATTCCCTGATTCCGAAATCGGAAAGCATTGTTACCAAACTGCAGCAGGTAATCAAAAGCTATACAAAAGCTACTTTCCACGCTCTATTTCACCGCTGATTGTAACCGCAAATTCATAATTAGTTTTGCGGTTTCATTTTGAAGGTAGAAACAAGAGGAGTTTCGATGAGGGGATTATTTTAGCGATCAAATTTTGGAGCGTTTTATCAAATTCTAAATTTTCCGGATACAAATTGACGGCGTTGGTTGGCGATAAAATACAGAGCTCGTTTGGAAAGGTTCAAGTGACAGGAACAAAGTTGGGACTCTGTAGCAAGAATGTTGCGAGTTTGGTGTAACAATTGAGCTAGACGCAGGATATTGCGCGCACTTCACCGCACCTGCACCTGACACCAAAAGGACTGGCTGACTTCACATTATTGCGTTTTATTGCGAGACACTTACGTAGCAGACAACGACATGAAAGCGATTTCTAGAATAAAGAGCTCGTAAGATGCTTACGTCCTTTTTTTTTCAAAAGTTTACTTGGGGGAGGCGGAGGCCTTGTCCTGCAGTGGGAGTCTATCGGCTGAGACGAGACGAGACGAGACTTACACTTTATTTTTGCAAGTTACCTAATAATTAAAATCAAAATTTAGTTCTTCTTTATGGAAATTCTAAAACATAATTTTGTTAAAAAATAATATTTTGTACTTCTTCTGTCATGTCGATGGTCCAAATTTTGTACTGAAAATTATGAACAAAGACATCATGGTTAATTGAGTTGTCTGAAACAAACAACCTCTCGCGAAACAATCAGGCTATAGTATTAATTAGTATTATGATATCACTTCCATGCTGGACTGGGAGCGATAGAAAAGCATAGAATGTGCCAGCTGCATCTCGTCCCGGGCATGCTGTAAAAACCAGCTAAGGGATTCGAGGGTTTCAGTATTTTGTAATTTAGGCGATGGGCTGACAACCTGTCACTACAGAAATATACAGATATATCTTAAAAAACCCTCAAAACTTGTCAGACGTGGCGGAACGACCTTTGGGTCGTTGACGCTCTGCCTACCCCATTAGGGATGAAGGCGTGATTTATGTATGTATGTATGTATGATATCAAAAAGTTGCTATAAATTCCAGATTTTCTGATTCACAAAATACAACTCAACCATTTTAACGAAAACTTAGGTAACAAGCTCATTATAAGCATTAAATCGTTCCCCTGTGCGGTCACAAATATCACTGTACAATCAACACAGTAATGATGATAAATGAAAGCTTTAATGACTGGAGCTTCAGCGCTGCGAACTACCCACAAAATGTAGTCATCACTTATCATTACAAGAGCGCGATGTGGTTTTGAAAAGACAAATACCCTCACACAGGAAACAAAAACAAAGGTTAAACACAACTTTTTCTTGTACTAAATTCCTAATATACGGTATAAAATACAGAAAATTTAAAAACAAGATTAGGTACTAGGTAGGTATCTATCAACAAAGCTCAATGAAACTTAATATTCTGGAAATCTACAAGCAATACAAAACAATTAAGTACGTATGCGTGACGGGAATGGCAATCATGCAAAAGGAGGATATGAAGAAGACAACGGATATTCAATTAAAGGATCTCTAGCTGAGGCAGAATCGGCGGCCGACCCAATAATATCTCGCTGAGTGGACATTATTGGCAGCTATTATTACAACAAGGGTTTATCGGTAGAAAACACACTGAATTTTAAACAAGCAGATGTAATGTAACCGTCTACAAGCAAAGCAAAGGCGTAACAATTGCCTGTTTCAAATTCAACGCACTTTTAGCGGATAATTCCTTAAGGATAAAGTTAAACAATCCTTAAAATTCATCGAACGGAATTTCGCCAATCAAGCGTATAATCAAATTTTTCAACAAATTTCTACGTGATGCTCCCAGAAAATGGTTCCAATTTATTGAGTCCTGACAAAAAATATTGGAGCGAATAGATAAAATAATTAATTTTCATTAGATAGATAACGAAACGAAATGCAAGTTGGAAGTTTTCAATTTCATTTGGGCCTAATTAAATTGCTTCTTTTGATCTTTAGAGTGAAATTACGAATTTAATCTCTCCGAGGATCAGGTTCGCGCCTTGATTGTTTGTCGGTATTTTAATTTTATCGCCCTATACTCCATATTCAACTGGTAAAATGTGCCAGATTTTTTTATGTTTTAATTGGCTCTTTTCCAGGGAGAGTTTCAGTGATTGCTTTTGTGTCAGATAATCTCAAAGGAGGGGAGCGAATAGCGATAGACGTTGTTATTCGATTCAATATCGCCTGTTCGCTGCAACGTTACGCCGAAGAGGGATGACACTCTTTTCTAAGCCGAGAATCACGTTTGAACGTGTTGTCTATTTATTTTTCTGTTTAATTTACCTTCGCTTTGTTCGTGGCGCTTTGTCTGTTGTTTTTTTTATTGCGTACCCGGTCGGAGTTCACTTGGCCGTAATACAGAGATAAGTTTAAAAGAAATGTCGTCTTTAATGTCATTGTTGTGCAAATATTCCAAACTGCGGCCCAGTTCGAGTTCGGACGATGTTATTATTGGAGGATTCCGACCCACGGCCGTTACGTAAATAAAAACAAATGACTTTCAACCTTGACAAGTAATTTTTGTTATGATTATAATATAAGAACGGTTGCCCAGCACTTGGGACAAATTTTTGTTTGCGTAACTTAAAAATTGAATTTCCGAATTTACTTTATAAAATTATGGGTTTGCTCAGCTAGGAAAGAGTGACCCGATAATGAAATTATCAAAATGGTGTTTCTTTTTACTATAAACACCATAGGTAGATAACTTTCTATGACATGACAGTGTCTTATGTTGCTACGTAGAGATTTGGGCGTATCCAAATATTGCAGATACATGATATTGTCCTGTCACGGTCGCTAAAATTTCGTGGAATAATATCATATCAAACTTATTATTCGACGATATGTTACACATACAATATTCGTCACAGTTTTCAAAAACCTCTTTGTAAATTGGTATCGTCACAGTTTTTAGGAACCTCTTTGATTATTGTTCTCCCAGCATTCTGCCCCAACAAGAAGCTCCGCTAAAAGGTTCTGGTTGGGTGGCGCGAGCTGACGCTGCGCCGGTTCCGCTTCGAGCCCCTTAATTGGTAAATCTTAGCTGACTCCGCTCTTTGCAATTAAGCACCAGCTTTGTGCCACGTCTAACTCTAACTGGATTCCATAATGTATGCTAACTGATTCATGATGTTAGTTGGAAGCGAAGTATGATTCGTATTTGGAATAGATATTAGAACTTTATGATTTGAGCTTAGCCCACAAATTTTAGTGGAAGCTAGATAGTTAGTCTACATTTTCACACCCAGTTACCCTACACAAGTTCCTTTTTCGTTTTCGATTCTACGATTAAACCTCAAAGAAGCATGGTTGCTTCGGCAAAAGTACTAATTTAGCCCGCCTTGTTGACTTACACATTTGGGTTTATTTGTTTGGGTTTGATATTCGTTTCATTTGATGAGTCGACTCTACTCTCACTCTCCAAAGTTAAAAAGTACAGAAAAGTAATTACATTGGTCTGTATTTTATCATCTCGCATTGAGGGATTTGTTAGATTTTTGTATTTACAAAGATAAAGAGAACTTCTTATTTAAATTCTATTGTTTCTCTAAATAGCCTTAGGACGTAGTTTCTAAAAGAAAAAGCCTCACTTTAATTTGGCAATTATCCTCGTTCATTTCCTTATCAGGGTAAGCAGCTGAAACCCGAATTTGGGTATCGATCGAACTTGTGTAGTCAGAGAGCTTATATTCAGAGAGACAGGCGACATTCCAGTCACGTAGGGTCTGGAGTGGTGCTACTCCTCAATACATTATCTTTATCAACGCCAAATCAATTATCGACACGTGTTTGTCACTGCGATAGTTTCCTTTGGGTTCGCCCTTGTTATAATTGATCATAGTTTCCCTGGAAATCGGGCCACTTCTGCTAAATACAAGGTTGAATCAATTTCAGGTGTACCTTGGTGAGAAGTGTTGTTTTAGAGTAACAGCTTATGCTGTGCTGTAGGTTGTACCTCTTCTTTGGAATAGTCCAATAAATACAAGTCCAGGAACGTCACAAATAACTTCGTAATGTAGCAAACAATAGGCCACAGAGAAATGTGCGAAAATATCAACGCATGTACCCATTTATTTAGCAACAATCCCATAGAACCAGGGCGAAATCAGTGAGCATGTGACAGTGACAGCAGTATACGGCGTAACGTGCAAGAGTGATTGTCTCCATTTGCGCGCATTTCCCACGTTTAGCATTAATTCCGCCGCGGTGTTGCCAGATTACGTCACCATCTTCCTAACCTTTTTCCCGTATCTCTCGGGGTCGGCTACCTAATGGTACTACCTAGGTACGAAGGTGAACGAGGGTCTGGTTTTTACACAGAGTGACTGCCATCTGACCTCCGCAACCCAGAAGGGAAACCAGACCCAATCCTAGTGTAACACAACCTTTGAATTTCTTCGTAGGTGTGTGCAGGTTTCCTCACGATGTTTTCCTTCACCGTAAAAGCGCCGAATAAACGTACTTACATATGAAATTCGAAAACCGAAAAACACATTAGTACGTGGTGGGATTCGAACCACGACCTCCTGCACAGAAGACCGCGGCCCTATCCACTTTACCATCCGGGCTTATAGATTACGTCACCAATTTTGTTTAATTAGTTCAGCGGTATCGTCGTGGGTGCTCACTTACATTATTTAACTGGCTGTATGAAAATGCTTTTTTTTTTTTACATTATTTTGTTAGGAAAAGTGTCTTCATATTTTACGATGCTATTCAATAAAAAATCTTATTTGGAGTATACATGTTTTATAAAGCGCTATCAAGACAGTAGAAGAAGAACCTCGTAAAGAGTTATTCATGTCTACAGTCGTAAAGAAAGAATGTTCCAATTTATGTATATGGTTGAAGAAGACACCCTGTAATCTAAATGGAGGGAATTGAGTAACGATACACATGACGTAACAAAATGTTTTCATGTTTGAAAATTGGAGGAAAAACGGCCTTTTCTGGAGAGTGAAGATAAAGCTCGCGGTTTTGCCCCCGCTCTTAACAGCCATTGATAACTTATTCCCATCGCCCATTCATCCTTTTATGGTTGATTTAACTCGTTTACGCCGCAAAAGTACTTTCCATGCTTATCTATTGCTCGAAGGCATGAAATATGAAATGGGAGCAATTTAAGTTTAATTTTTGTTGCCCGTTTAAACGTTTTTTTTGCAGATTTTTAACGAGTTTTCTCACGCTCGACTGATTTATGGCTTTTGAAGCCACCTTTTTATTTTGGCGTGAATACAATGCTGTTGGATACAATATAATAAAATAACTTATGGTTAATTTTAAAATTTGCATAATGCGTTGAAAAATACAGGTTTAGCTAGATTGAGTAAAGAGTAAGCCTGAAGTAAAGTAGGTATTATGTTAAAGAATTTTGTTCAGATATATTAAAAATGTAATGGAAATAATTATAGCAAATCACGTCAGCACAATCTGATCATAATTCGCAAAGTGAAGGCAATGTAAAGGTTAATGAATCCTAATCACCCATCCTTTTATTGAAAACCCTTTCACGATTCCGCAATTCAGCATACTTTTCATTATTCAGCTTGGGTATGGATATCGGCAATTCGCCGTATCCTCTTGCCCGATCCCTTTGAGCCACCGCCGGCTTATTAGCTTTCCTCCATCTCTGGTTGATCCACTCTTTCCACCGAAAAACTCACTTTTGCAACGGTTAACCGGAAGTATTCCACGCGAAAATAGAAATTCAACATTTTAAATTGGTTTCTAGTTTGAATGGTGCTGCTGTTGGCATTAAGTTAATTATCGAACTGTCTGATTCTGATATGCGTTGCTGTACAATGAGATTGTTTGATTGGTGAAACGGATAAATAAATAAATGCCTATACTTTCCTATTTAGAATTGACTTAACAACGGGTATTGATAGAACGAACGGTACTTTTCTCCAATAAGTGAATTATGATATTGGGTTTCTCCTCCTTTTATTTTCTATATTTGCGAAAAGGTTACATTATTCCCAATATAAAGGCTTTTACTTTCTGATCTCGTTTTGGGTGAAGCCTTTCATTTCTAAGTCTCATTCCTGCAACATTTGTATTAGATATCTACCTAAGTGCTAATCCATCGGCAAAGATATTTTCGTTTCTCTGTAAAGCAAAAACTTCGAACGCGTTACTTTATTTGTTTCATCTCTCATCTACAGCATTTTTTTTATAACAAGACTGTACATTAAAACATTATTTACTACTGTCCATACCTTCTCGTTAAGATTACAATTTCATGCATTAACAGCGAGAACCATTCAGAAGTTTAATTTTATGCATGAGCATCTGCCTCCGAACGAGGCGTGTAAAGAGTCGCTATCTAGCAAGGCGATAAGCCCGCCATTTGCATGGGACAATAAACTCCTTGAGTTTACGACTGTATCGCAATCCTATCGAAAGCCAACATTCATCGATTACGTCCAAGAATTTCCTCTATTTACGAGATGACGGAATCAAATTGCTTTGCCGTCCATTGCTAGTTAGCTTATAAATGTTCCTTTACTGCTGAAAAGGTTGCAATTTCTTTCACAAGATGATTAAACCAATGGATAAGTTTACCTTTTATTGCATTCATTTATACATTCTATGAATTAGTAATAAATTTTAATGTGATACAAAATTTTTATGTTATTAAAATTATGTTATTCATGTCATCAAAATTACGTAATATGGTAGGTTAATCCTGGTCACGGGCACAAAAATGTAACAAACTGTAATAATTTTTATAATATTACCATAAGATTTCATATTCTCAAATATTAAAGCTTTACGATCGGAAATTAAATTTCTATAGGCACATAAAACGTTGAACTTATATATCGTTTTTAATGAAGATGAAATTCAATTATAAGCTCGCACAGGGGCATAAATAAGCATAAGTAAAATTCATTAGATGAGCCGGTTTACGCCAGGCCGTCGTCTACTACCGTCATTGTTGTCGTGCCGTACTAGAGCCGGCAATACTATACTTTCACTTCTTATATCAAGTGACTTTTCGAGTCGACCCACAAACCCTGGTGTTAGAATTTTTAAAAGGCCTCTGACATGGTTTGTGTAATGACCACTATCAAATACAGCGACCGAGACCAACGCCTTAACGTCTCTTCGCAAGCACATATAGGTATCTGGATTATTCAGTCTGCTTTGTCCTAACCAAACTGAGGAAAATCTCAGAAAGAGTTTCAACTTTGTCCTCTATGTGGAAATTGCAACCACGACCTCCGGATCGACAGACCAAGGCTCATACCACTAGACAACAGAGGCAGTTAAGAGGCCGCGTCGTCTGGTATTGTTGGCGTGCCGTACCCGAGCCGGCAACAATCGAATGGTTACTTTCACGCAATCAGCACGTTCAAGCCGATTGAGAGGTATACACGATTTCCTCATTAACTTGCTTTTGTTAGACGTCGCCCATACATTGGGATGTGTTGTGATGTGATGTAACTGGTATCATTGATTTTAAATATAATTGAATGCGGTAAAGCTGAAATTTCTGTTATTGCTCTGTGTCGATTTAATAACAGAGAATAATGCTCAGCTTCTTTACAGCAAGTTTGACTTCGTATCAGAAATATCATTTCAGTAAAAATGATCTGTAAAATCCATACTTAATATTGCTCCCAATCTTGAAATCGTTTCACATATACGAGCCTTAAATCACGACGATGTATACTTCGCGCATTTTTGTCTATTCATAGATCCAAATCGAATGTAGGAACTTCCTTTAATCAAAGCTTTGAATCAGCCTCGTATCCAAACGTGTTCTACAGACATGATTCCACTCTGTATCAAGACTATCAAGATCGAACGTCATCGACGATTCACTATGAATAGATTGAATGTACGCTTGCACTCCGACAAGGCAAGATAGACGGAGATTATTGAATCTGCAACAAGGGTGGGAAGATTGCCATAATAAATTTACACTTCGAAATTGGATTTCAAAGAAAGACCGGTTCGAGATGGGCAGTTATGAAAATATAAAGAGGTGGCATTGCAGACTTGCTGAACATCGTCTAGAATTCAAATTGTGGAACGTATCAACAAAGTACCGATAAAGACGGGTTAAAGTAATAAAACGTAGTCTGCGAAAATTGCGAACTTCTCACGCACTAAAACTACCATGTTTGTTCATATCAACATAGATGTCCATGGCGCATAGAGACGTAACAAGAATATGCGAGGACAAAATAACGCGATCTGAATAACAAGATGTTTTATCGGGAAACATAACTTTGCGTTCCTCAGCGTTTGGAACTTGGAAGTTTGCCATTCTTCGTTCCACCTTGGTTACGTAACCAGCGGTACTATACTAAGCAGGTATCATATTGTAATCCATCATCCACTATCCAGCTGCATGAATGGGCGGTAACGCGGTAATGTGCTACATGAAACCTGCGCTAAGCTTCCTGATCTACGGCCTTCGCGTGTCGAGAATTCATTAATCGACATTATATGAGAATGTCATAACTCGAAATGATATCTGGTGGTTTGATCTGTTCCTCATTGTTTATGCTAAACATTGGTGTTTGCCAGTGACAGGTCTGAATTCTCTCCGGATTATTATGTTAATGCTCCCCACGGGCCGTTGTTGAGGTGGAGAGGTATTCCGAGTATGCAGATGCCGTTATCAGAGGCTGTTTTTGTTTACTTAATTACTTTGTTGAATACCTAATAACTTTTACTAAAAGCTATGGTGTAATACCTACGCGCTGCAATTGAAGGTTCATGAAGAAAAATAAGGGAGAATCGCTCTCAAAGATGAAACATGGAAAGTAATGCCCATAATAATGTTCAATATAAGTTACACAAAGCAATATGCGTCTCGAGTACCAAGAATGATAGGTAAATAAGAAAAATTAAAAATAACTATTCTATCAAAAGATCGTAAGTATATCTATTCTAAAATATACTAAAGCAGTTATATTACTCCTGCAACATAAAAATAACCTTGATTGTTATATTTTTTTACAAATCCTATTAACTTCATGGTATTTTTAATTCAAGTATACATTTTGTCGTAGAAAAGATTGCAGTGCACTATCTTCTATCTTCTTAACTTCATCAACAATTCACAAAACAGTATTTTATAAACATCCAGCTACAGAATACTGAGAAATACAAAAATAAAGCCATGTGCCATCTGCTTTGTTTAAGAACACTTCCGACGGATTTCATTAGTCGCCGGCATCAGTCTTCATTACAAGGAAAATGCATCTCATCTCTGTTTCATTTCGCTGGGGGACTTTTATTTTGTTATTCGCGCATTTGATTTTCCAGCAACGAGCTTTGCACAGAATTTGTCTAAATAGCTTCTCCTCTTCTGAGTAAATTGCAGCGACATTCACATTGATCGACTCCTTAGCCCGGTAAGAAGGCTTGGAATTTTTAAGCTTGCATTTGCATTTTTACTAAATTCTCCTCTCAACTATTTTTTATGACTAGCAAGTTTTAGTGTTTTGTTTTGAAATCATTTATTTTGAAATTAAGTACTATTAAATTTTAAAAGGTGCTTAATTCAGAATTTGTTGGCGACCGGTCTCCGTTCCTTGCTGAAATATCTGATTATAAATCTTCCTTTATCACTGCTAGCTATGGACGACCGAGAGTGGCGTCTGGCTGACGCGTGAGGGTGCATCTCAACATTCGTACAACCAAGCGATATGTCGATATCCATTGAACCTTGCCTTCTATTCTCTGGTCAAAGAAACCCCAAAAAGATGCCATGGATTAGTTTTTCAAATAAATTCCTGTTCATGTTGAGATGACATAAAAATTTAGACAAGATTCGGCACCCTCCTAGCGTGTGACATCCCTCGACACAATTTTACGATTTTCTGGGACCATAAGCATGGTGTATTTTTGATTGATATTACTTTGCCGTTTGGTGTATAAAGTTATCGCATTTTTAGCAAAAAGCAAGAATTTATATAAGGTGACGTCTGCAGGCTACAAAAAAAAAACTATGAGAAACCAGTACTTTGACTTAGTTCTTTTATACCATCTCTTTGACCGCAAATCACTTCGTAAATTTTCCTAGAAATAAACTAGTGATTTTATTATCGAGTTTTATAATAAGTATTAATATTATTCACTGAAAGCAAGCCGCGATGAAACAGCTGTAACATTCTCAAGTACACATGCATATTCAGGTCTGCTTAGCAATTCTTATCATATGCAAAAATTGTGCCATAAACGCTGGGTGGAGAAATACCCGCGCCTTATTTGAGCTAAGCAGAAAATGAGCTCTAGGCCAGCTACAATCTAGATTCTGTGTAGATTACAAATTTTAGATAAAACTGGATACTTTTATATTTTAGAAAAAATGGGATTTGGCTAGCCTAGCCCAAATCAAAAATATGAAAAATAAATTGCACAATACTTAGGCTCGTATTTATAAAGCGATCTCAAGACAAAGAGCAATATTAAGTATGGATTTGACAGGTCGTTTTGTACTGAAATGACATTTCTGATACGAACTCAAACTAGCTGTCACTCTTGAGAGCAGATTATAAATATGGGCCCTAAAATTGTATTTCTTCTAAAATATCTATTACCTAGATTATGCTTAGGTGAAAGTAAAATTTTTATGCTAAAGTCGTTGGCTCAACTCAAAATTGAGAACAACTCACAAAAATAAAATGCTTTCCGTATCCGTATTTATTTATCTTTAGTTTAATTTCCTACACACCTAAATTTCAATAAACGTTCGTAATGGATTCATCCGTTTTAACGCAGCTTTTCGTATTTTATTCTTCAAATTCACCATCAACACATTACAAAGCTTTTGAATCCATGTCCGCATTTTGATTAGCTGGAGATTTGTTTAACCTTTCCACGGGTCGTTCTGTTTGCGCCCGTAATTGAGCCGTGATACCTTTGAGCGTCTACCGGGCCGATTCGACCTCTAGCAATACAAATTGCATTGCCAATTTAACCGATTTTAAAACAGCCTTCCTTATTACTCGTGATCACGTTTCTGTAATTAACTTTTTAGCTGTTACAAAATGCAGTTCTAAATATATTAACATCTAAAAGGCTTAAAATGCTACCAACGTAAAACCATTCAGGAAGTTGAGTAAAAAGTCTATTAAAGAAAAAACTACTAGAACTAGTTAAATAGAAAATATATTTCCTAGGAACCAACTTGATGGTCGCAATTTTTCATGTTACTTACCCAAGCTATCCTGCTTTATATGGACATATAAGTGAAGTCAGTAAACGAGAACATTAGCACCTGCATTACCAGATCCTGTAACAAAACTTGATAATGCCACCCAAAAGGCTCTTTTTATTTTCGTACACGGCTGCAAAACGCGTAACACTCGTCGGATCCTAATGGGTCGGCCGGCCTTGGTGTCAGTACTAGGCTATTACGTACATGTGAATCGCAATGACAACGCTTACCCTGCCGACGTAATGAACACTGCCACATTGTTACAGGGCAAAACTAATACTTCTATTAAAATAGTAATCGGATGTTGACTCGGAAAGCAATGGCGAGATGAGGAGAAAGCTCGGAATAATACGTGACTAAAGATGGAGGAACATACTTAGAACAGCTCTGAGCGTTGACGAAGATGTACAATGCAAGTAGATGTGTAAATAATAATTAAATTTGCCAAAAGGAAATAAAAATAAATAAAAGTAAACATAAATTTCTTACATGCATTCGTGTACTGGGTAAAAGAAGGGACGAATTCTTTGCCCTGTTTTTATCAACTAATAAAATGTTAGCCGGTGGTTCGGCGCCGCCATTTGGCTCCTGGACAAAATTCCACGCATGAATACTCGTGCTATCACAAGCATTTACCTACCCACCGCCGCATGCCAAGTTGCCATCCTAGTGGAGCGGAAAATACCTAAGTAATTAGAAGTTACTTAATGCTACCAGGATTATATTATATTTCTTTAAACTTAGACTCTATAAAGGACGAGTAAAATATAAGAACTGAAATTGTCAAAAAAATAAGCGTTTCAAAGGAAGATCTTATTGTTGGATTAGACGAATGAAAGGCCGGATAAAAATGGAGCAAAGTATGCACCAAAAGTTGCCGAGTTTTACACGGAGCAATAAATTTAGGGGAAAGACAAAAAAATCGACGGGTACCACCCGAGCCCCGGGGTTGTTTGTCGCACTCCTATTGATTTATTTTACCAATAAATCTAACACAGGATTAATCAGGCTAAGTTTTGTCAGCCAAAGCAATATGTCGATCGGATTGTGGCGCCTATAATTTTTTCTGTGATGAAAAATTGCCGCGCCGGTAAAACACTTTCATCACAGTGATTTACAAATTGTGTAGCCTGTGGCGGTCTGGATCCGTGTGACCTGTAATAGCAATAAAGTAAATAGTAAAAGTTTTCCAGGACTGCTGTTTATTTTGAGCTTCAACGGTAACGTTCGTTTTTGTCAAAGGTCCGCGTCGCAACTCCACATAAACCGTGAAAACGAACCAGTGTAAATAATACGAAATGAAATTTAGAAAGCATTTTAATTGGAAAGATACTTCGGGAACAACATGCCGCCGACTGTAATAAAGGAAGTTCGGAAAGGCAATAAAAAATCGCGCATGTGCAAAATTTCCCATTGAAAATTGGGAATAAAGCGTTCGAAAGTGGGTTCCAATAGGCAAGGCGGTCCGTTTCTTCTCCGATAAAATCTAAGTTTGGCAACTCATCTTTTTAACTGCGACGCCGTCAATTATCATTAGAATCTGGGGACGCGGCACACGAAACGCGACCGTAACTCAATATTACTGCCTATAAAGGTGAGTGATAACCGCGTATCCCCTTCGAGCCCTTCTTTATAGTCTGATTGTACTCCGCGATATAAAGCCCGTAATTTATTGAATACGAGCTGATTATAATGTTTTGTTTGGTGTACGGTGTGTTGTGTTGTGATGTCACAGTAGCACTTTAGAGAGAGTACTTTCTTTGGTATGTGGTCTTGGCCTAAATATAATAAGGACAGAATGCCTTTGCGTGTGAGACGGGTGGAAAGCGGTCGGGTCGACGATATTACGATGCAGTCCGTGTGAACGGGCTCCAGTCCGGAATTTGAGATGCGGACTTTACTCGTGTGTGCCCCTTACACTATTAACCGTTTAGCTATAAAACGTGGAAGTAGGTACGAATGACATAAATTCAAATACACCTTGTACTTGCTTCATTAAACATTTCGATTGGGTTAATCTTGTATCTACGTCACTAAGCAAAATCCACTCTACGTGTTGTGCAGAGTTATTCAGTTCAACGATATGGGGCTAAAGTAACCTTTAAAACTGATCAGGAGCAAACAAGCCTTTTTAAAATGTAGGTAAGGGACCGAACTAAACGCCACTTCGCGGACTCCTGAACGCACAGCGAAAATGCAGATTCAGGAATTACTTACTGATTCAAATTGACTACTTTTTTCCCTGAAAGAATTCACAATGGAATGCAGGAAAAATTACGATGTATTTCAAATTGGTCAGCCCCAATTCTTTTATAGAATCCACTAGCATCGCACGTAGCATCGCGAACTCCTAACCGATTACAGGCGCCCGCAGCAAAAACACAGTTCTAATTATAAACAGGAATTACCTGTCTCCTTTTCTTCTGGAAGGAATGCAATTTTTAAGAAGAAGAATGCAGACAAAATTAATATCTCAAAATAGTCAATCTGTTTTTTTTTTAAACCACCAGCAACACAGGGACTAGTAGGCATCGCACGTCGCATCGCGGACTCTTAAACCGATACAGGCGCCCGCAGCGAAAACACAGTTCCAAACGGTAATTACTGTACAGATTGCCTCCTTTTCTTCTTGAAGGAATGCAATTCTTTAACAAGAAATGCAGGAGAAACGACTATTCAATCTGGTCAATCTGAATTCTTTTTAAAATCCACCAGCAACACAGGGACTAGTAGGCATCGCACGTCGCATCGCGAACTCCTAAACCGATTAAAGGCGCCCGCAGCGAAAACACAGTTCCAAACGGGAATTACTGTACAGATTGTCGGCAAATCCAATTCCGGACCGCAACGCCGATATCGGTATTTACTTATATCTGACGATCTGGAATGAAAATCCGGATCATACTGCAGCTAGAGAGCATATTTTGTCAGTTATGTTACATACACCTCATTTGTGCTAGCTTGACATGGACAGAAGCAAATGCAAAAGAAATGCTCATCGCTATTTACATTTTCGCATACTTTGTTTACAATAGAATCCTTAGCTATTGAGATCCGATATTCTTGAGATTGATGCAGCCTCATGTATTGTTAAATGGGTTGTAAGGGAGATTGTACCAGAAACTGAACAACTTTCGCTGGGATAAAAATTCTAAAACAATAATTACGCGAAACATCCGATAATTTAATAGACGGTTTAAAATCTCTTCCGACTCTGATCTGACTACTCATTCGAGAAGAAAAAGATTTTCCATGTAAGTATACTTATGTGATTTTCTGACACTCTTTGAAGAAATGTTCTTCTATTTGTATTTATTACTTACTCATTGAAGGTACTTAATTGACACAAAAAAAAATTAACGCCACTGAATAGGCCGCCTTCTGGGTCTAATTAAATTGCACACGGAATCTAATTACAAACAATAAAACTTTAGAACATCGTCAGTTAATTAAGAAACAACGGTACATGCAGATGGGTATAATGTTGTACAGAGTACCGAGAATCCATAGGAAAAGCAGAGACAAATTCAATGAATAATGCAAATTATTTATGTAGGAGAGAAGTGGTACAAAAGAGGTGAACAATAAATTACCTACCAGAGTTCACTTTAATATAGCGTGTGTTTTTGCTAGATAAGATGGGTATTAAATTGGGAAGATAAGAAACATAGATAACTAAGCAGACATTTTTGAGGGTATTTTAGCACTCACAATGCTATTTATAAATATGAAAGAAAGAAAATAATAATCGAATCCTGCCCGAGGTCGTGGCCCGAGGCGAATTTATTATCTTCTTTCTTTCATTTATTTATATGAACTAAGCAAACATTTATATATAATAGCAACTAAGTGTAAAGTTTTAGCCCCTAAGTACACCACGAAGATTTAGCCATTAAACAAGAGTGGTTTAGTCGTATAAGCTACTACCTCCGAACGGGATCGTTCAGCCGGGATTTTCCATACATTTACGAAAGTAGCTATATACAAAATCTGTAGACGTCTCATTTACATAAACACGCTCTTCGCACGGTCTAATCCTAAACGTCATCAATATACATCTACCTACTGTTTACCTAAAGACCCTATTTACCAGGCATTTAAGCGTTGCATCGCTTTAATTCTATACCTACATCATCTATTTACCTATAGGTCCTATTTACCAGGCATTGAAGCGCTGTAGCGCTGTAATTATAATACATCACCTATTTACCTAAAGGTCCTATTTACCGAGCATTTTGCATTTGAGCGCTGCAGCGCTGCAGGGCTCTACAGCGGCTAATCGGATCTATGAAGCACCGATCGCGAGCACGCTTTGGCGCCCGCGCACAAACATTAATACCATTAGTCCAATGCAATTACAGACAATACCGCGCCACTGTCGCTACTGTTCAATACCTCCATTGTAACCTGATTGGATAACTGGAACTGTCTTCGCAAATATAATATAATTTGTTTACAAAGTGGCTGAGTCCGACGTTCTGTGAAGTGCTACTGTGCAATGCTATTGTTCGAAACGGAAGGTAAAAACTTACACGATAGGGAAATGAAAATTAAAGATTTTGATCCAAAAAGGAAAGTCTGAAAAACCTTATCAACATTCAATAAATATTTTAATTTGCTAGCAAGTTGTTTTAATAATTACCCTTTTTGTTCACGTGGCGCGTGGGTTGTACCAAAATTTTACCTAATAGGAATTTCAGGACTACTAAAATTATGTTAGTAATCTAGATAAATATTAGGTCGTAATTTTACCCGTCCTTAATTAAAGCCAGGCCAGACTAGGGCAGACAGGACAATTGCTTAGGCAGTTAAGTAACTCGTAACAATTAAGTTTAAATGGGTATTACAAGGGATATTATGTTTATGTTCTTATTTAAAAGGATAAATTTAAGGTGGTTTCGCTTATTAATATTTAAATAAGGTTATGAGTATAAAAGTTTCAATCACAAAACACAAAATCGTGTCTAAAGTCTAAGATAGAATCTCTACTTTTGTCTCACACGCACTTATCAATACCAAACTATTCCATATTCTATATCTCTGTCTGTAAGTATAAGTACCACATCTCATAGCATTCCCGCGTTTACTACGAGTTTCTACTATAGGTAAATATACCTATTATATTTATTCGACAACGATGAAATAGTGAACAAAACAGTCGTATAACTGATTGAAAATTTGCTGCATGTGGTCAAGAATTTTCTCCATTCGACCACCCAACCACAGAATAATATTCAGTCTAAAGCTTGCGTCTTAGAAATTGGTGTTGGCCGGATATTGAATCGGCGTCCCAACCACCTCACAATGACGGTGGACCGCATTGAAAGCAAACAAAGTTCAATATCTCGCCTCAAACTGGGAACTGATCGAGCAATCAGAAATCCACAAAATTGATTATCATCATGAATCGATTGATAAAAAAAATAGACACATATATCTATCTATATGGTAAAGAGGACTAGGCTACTAGCAAAGCTACTAGGCTAGGCGACTGACTAATTTGGGAGCTAATTGTTATTTTTTTATCGTTCCCGGTCCAGAATACATATACACGTAATCTTTATATTATGAAGTAAATTGAAAAGGTTTTGTCTAGATAGGTACCTAGAGCCCACGATTACAGGAGAACACAAAATATTAAATCTTTTAGAAAATACAGTTTCTTTGTAAATACATAATATACTTATTAGATTAGATGCAAATGCAATAAAACAGAAGTTTTGGATTTATTATCCAAGACGTGTTTGTTTATGAATGACTCGAGTCAAGACGAAGTATCTTTTATAGCTCTTATCTCTTTAACGTCTGCTCCTTACACACATTAACCCAGTTTTGAAAGATTTTATATTCGAGAAAAATACCATTAAGCTCTTCGGTTCAGCGCCTGCCAGTGCTGCTTAGAGCTACATGCATAGTAAAATTACCTATACGTCAATATCTCTCTTTAGCTAAGCAGAGCAACGACGGTGGGACACGGCGTCATGGTCACATCTCACATCTAAGACATTTCGAAGGTCATTATCATTTTACAAACTAAGTTGATTTGAGTACTACCGAAACGATGGGTTTTCAGTCCATCACTTTATTTGTCGTACAATGAAACTCCATGGATTTTACTTTACGCCCGAGAAAATAGACATCTGGTACATTAATGCCAGTCAAGTAGGTACTGAAGTGTAAGTAACAAAATACTACTTAAAGCTACTACGCTTTTCAAGTAAGTAGGATAGAGGTTTAGAAAAATAATATAACTGGTATTTTCAAGAACTTACTGTCCGACGAAAGCATTTCATTCTGACCATTACGGCCGCAAGGTAGCAAGACAGCGTTGTAAGCTGCGAATGGGGCTGCCAGGCATCTGGATAAAACTGGGTAGTGCCAGATTTGCCAAGCTAAAATCTAGATAGAGTCTGTTGTTTTTTCTTTTTTGTTTTAATCAATAATGAAACTATACGAGTACTTTGTCATTATCATCTAGTCGTATATTTCAGCTCACCCACATTCACCTACTGGTGCACCTTCACTGCGAGCATTCTTCTGTCATGACTTCCTGACCTGACTATGCGCGTGACTTTAGTAAGGCCACCAAATGCTCATTACAGGCGAATGCTCGCAGAAAGGATGCACCTCGCACTGCTGGGTGTAAGCTCTTTAGGTTCTCTGTTGCGTCAATCCTCATTATCCTGTACCAATAGCACTCAGTTTGATTCCGTAAAATTACGATATCGTCAGATTATTGGACAGAAATAAGTTTACCACTCGCCTCACTAGTCCAGCATTTCGACGTTAAGACATGGCAACCCTAAACCTGCGACTGAATGAACGAACACCTACACTAGAGAAATATTTTTCCATTTCCAGATTCCGCCAGTTAGCGTTGAACAAAGATTGTTTACAGTAAGCGGTTTAGCTCCGAAAAGCGGACAGGTGAAGTGTCATTGCTCTCTAGTGCTCTTAACATGGACAAGGTTCATTGATGGTACTAGTTCGTCGTAAGCTCCTTCAATTTTAAACATAATTCAATTGAACAATTTCCCTCAGAGGCATATGTCGATAAAATAAAATGTATTATTTTCCTTGGCTTCAGAATTTCACGATTTGCAAACTCTTTATCAGAAAACTCTGAAAATACTCTTCAGATGCTAGGTACTTCAGCTACGTTTTAACGTTCATTTTCAGTAAGCGGTTTAACTGAGAAAGAGGACAGGTGAAAAGTTCGCGGCGCTCTGCGGCCTTTAGAGTCAACATTTTGCCTGAACGCAAAATAATAATAATATTTATTTAGGCGCGAAAATGAAACAATAATTTTAACATTTCAATTTTTGAATATTTTCTGTGTTCGTTACCATTTAATATTATCTTGAGTGAACAAATAGCAAATTGGGCGTTATATTTTCAAATATCTCGTTATACATTTATTTTCCAGTTACAATCACATATTTTTTTCATTTTGTTTAGTACAATACTAGTAAAAGATAATTTCATTGCGATTGTAAAAATGCGCCTTCTAATCAATGTAGTCCTTTCTTGTTTTAGAGTAAATTTTATTTCGTTCTTTCATCTCTACGTTCGTAGCTGTATTGTAGGTAAAGAGCTCCAAATCCCTGAACGTCATGTAAACTCTCTTCTTTGCTGTTACAATGCTTTCAAACTTCCCTCCCTCTAATACTCTTTCCGAAGTAATAAGTTCACTTGGCTACGCTCAGTTGCAACATATTTCAGAACTTCCCAAGAGATATGTCAAAAATTTCAAAGCTATTAGAGACCACTTACCTATCTTGCCTCGCACGTTATCTGCTTTGCTGCATCTTCAGTGTCGCAAGCATCACATAGGTTTTTTTGGATTTCATTCGTGTTTCCTTATTTTGAAGAGAAGGTACGTTTTTAATAGTAGAGGGAACACATGTTTTTAATAGTAGAAAGTACACATCTGACCAGTTTTCATCAGTACAATATAATGTTTTATTGTTATCAATGTAAAAGTAAATACTTAGATCTTAATTAGATATCATACAACAAAAATATCTCGTTACATTTAATATGTTTCTAGAAACGAATTACATATTCCCATCATGAACTACCACGTTTTATTGGAAGCGAGAAAGCCCTTCCGCAACTAAAAGCAAACAAAAGCATTTAGGGTAAATCCCAATTTTCCTGTTTAGGGTAAAAGCCCAATTTCAATAACTAACACTAGTACAGTAAACAAACGTAATAGGGCTACAATCTACATCAGATAGGGGTTGCAATAAAGTGAATGTTGAAACCTACAATAAAGTTTGGTTAGGGCGGCGCGGGAGTCCGCTGCCCAACACGCGGTGTTGTTTTTTGCCCCCAGGCTATATCCTCTCATGA